>CANNSA010000002.1:0-67640 GCA_947508005.1 Amphipoea lucens
GCTGAAGAAAATTTTGAAATTTCCTGAAAAAACTGAATTTACGACCAAAATGTATGCAGAAAACGGGAATAACACCACCAAACGGGACTCGAACACGCGGAACGCGCGCCGGAGTACAGGTAAGGCAGGTAAGTATCAATTAAAATTATAAAAATGTAAATCTACCTGAAGGTTTTGTAATAAAAAATTTTTTAAAGGAATTTACAATGAAATTTTTGCAAGTGAATAACCGAAAAGTGTTTTTCGGTGTTTTTGTCAATTTAAACTAGTGGGAACGTTAGACGGAGCCTAAAAACGAATTACTACGCTGAAAAAAGCTTCAGAATGCGTCACCGGGATGCAAAGTTATAGCGGTTAGATGAAATTGTTCTATCACTAAGGTGGATTTCGTGTATGTACTTACTCGTATGAAAATCCCCACTACAACAAATTTTTGACTTTTTATCTGAGCTAGGCGGACGTGCGAGGTGTCAAAAGACGCGTCTCGGCGCCGGCCAGCGAGCTATGAGGTTTTTGGAATTTACGCTGAAGAAAATTTTTGAAATTTCCTGAAAAAACTGAATTTACGACCAAAATGTATGCAGAAAACGGGAATAACACCACCAAACGGGACTCGAACACGCGGAACGCGCGCCGGAGTACAGGTAAGGCAGGTAAGTATCAATTAAAATTATAAAATGTAAATCTACCTGAAGGTTTTGTAATAAAAAATTTTTTAAAGGAATTTACAATGAAATTTTTGCAAGTGAATAACCGAAAAGTGTTTTTCGGTGTTTTTGTCAATTTAAACTAGTGGGAACGTTAGACGGAGCCTAAAAACGAATTACTACGCTGAAAAAAGCTTCAGAATGCGTCACCGGGATGCAAAGTTTATAGCGGTTAGATGAAATTGTTCTATCACTAAGGTGGATTTCGTGTATGTACTTACTCGTATGAAAATCCCCACTACAACAAATTTTTGACTTTTTATCTGAGCTAGGCGGACGTGCGAGGTGTCAAAAGACGCGTCTCGGCGCCGGCCAGCGAGCTATGAGGTTTTTGGAATTTACGCTGAAGAAAATTTTGAAATTTCCTGAAAAAACTGAATTTACGACCAAAATGTATGCAGAAAACGGGAATAACACCACCAAACGGGACTCGAACACGCGGAACGCGCGCCGGAGTACAGGTAAGGCAGGTAAGTATCAATTAAAATTATAAAAATGTAAATCTACCTGAAGGTTTTGTAATAAAAAATTTTTTAAAGGAATTTACAATGAAATTTTTGCAAGTGAATAACCGAAAAGTGTTTTTCGGTGTTTTTGTCAATTTAAACTAGTGGGAACGTTAGACGGAGCCTAAAAACGAATTACTACGCTGAAAAAAGCTTCAGAATGCGTCACCGGGATGCAAAGTTATAGCGGTTAGATGAAATTGTTCTATCACTAAGGTGGATTTCGTGTATGTACTTACTCGTATGAAAATCCCCACTACAACAAATTTTTGACTTTTTATCTGAGCTAGGCGGACGTGCGAGGTGTCAAAAGACGCGTCTCGGCGCCGGCCAGCGAGCTATGAGGTTTTTGGAATTTACGCTGAAGAAAATTTTTGAAATTTCCTGAAAAAACTGAATTTACGACCAAAATGTATGCAGAAAACGGGAATAACACCACCAAACGGGACTCGAACACGCGGAACGCGCGCCGGAGTACAGGTAAGGCAGGTAAGTATCAATTAAAATTATAAAAATGTAAATCTACCTGAAGGTTTTGTAATAAAAAATTTTTTAAAGGAATTTACAATGAAA
This sequence comes from Amphipoea lucens, assembly GCA_947508005.1. Classification (NCBI taxonomy): domain Eukaryota; kingdom Metazoa; phylum Arthropoda; class Insecta; order Lepidoptera; family Noctuidae; genus Amphipoea; species Amphipoea lucens. Next base: position 1,787 of record CANNSA010000002.1, read on the forward strand.
TTTTTGCAAGTGAATAACCGAAAAGTGTTTTTCGGTGTTTTTGTCAATTTAAACTAGTGGGAACGTTAGACGGAGCCTAAAAACGAATTACTACGCTGAAAAAAGCTTCAGAATGCGTCACCGGGATGCAAAGTTATAGCGGTTAGATGAAATTGTTCTATCACTAAGGTGGATTTCGTGTATGTACTTACTCGTATGAAAATCCCCACTACAACAAATTTTTGACTTTTTATCTGAGCTAGGCGGACGTGCGAGGTGTCAAAAGACGCGTCTCGGCGCCGGCCAGCGAGCTATGAGGTTTTTGGAATTTACGCTGAAGAAAATTTTTGAAATTTCCTGAAAAAACTGAATTTACGACCAAAATGTATGCAGAAAACGGGAATAACACCACCAAACGGGACTCGAACACGCGGAACGCGCGCCGGAGTACAGGTAAGGCAGGTAAGTATCAATTAAAATTATAAAAATGTAAATCTACCTGAAGGTTTTGTAATAAAAAATTTTTTAAAGGAATTTACAATGAAATTTTTGCAAGTGAATAACCGAAAAGTGTTTTTCGGTGTTTTTGTCAATTTAAACTAGTGGGAACGTTAGACGGAGCCTAAAAACGAATTACTACGCTGAAAAAAGCTTCAGAATGCGTCACCGGGATGCAAAGTTTATAGCGGTTAGATGAAATTGTTCTATCACTAAGGTGGATTTCGTGTATGTACTTACTCGTATGAAAATCCCCACTACAACAAATTTTTGACTTTTTATCTGAGCTAGGCGGACGTGCGAGGTGTCAAAAGACGCGTCTCGGCGCCGGCCAGCGAGCTATGAGGTTTTTGGAATTTACGCTGAAGAAAATTTTGAAATTTCCTGAAAAAACTGAATTTACGACCAAAATGTATGCAGAAAACGGGAATAACACCACCAAACGGGACTCGAACACGCGGAACGCGCGCCGGAGTACAGGTAAGGCAGGTAAGTATCAATTAAAATTATAAAAATGTAAATCTACCTGAAGGTTTTGTAATAAAAAATTTTTTAAAGGAATTTACAATGAAATTTTTGCAAGTGAATAACCGAAAAGTGTTTTTCGGTGTTTTTGTCAATTTAAACTAGTGGGAACGTTAGACGGAGCCTAAAAACGAATTACTACGCTGAAAAAAGCTTCAGAATGCGTCACCGGGATGCAAAGTTATAGCGGTTAGATGAAATTGTTCTATCACTAAGGTGGATTTCGTGTATGTACTTACTCGTATGAAAATCCCCACTACAACAAATTTTTGACTTTTTATCTGAGCTAGGCGGACGTGCGAGGTGTCAAAAGACGCGTCTCGGCGCCGGCCAGCGAGCTATGAGGTTTTTGGAATTTACGCTGAAGAAAATTTTTGAAATTTCCTGAAAAAACTGAATTTACGACCAAAATGTATGCAGAAAACGGGAATAACACCACCAAACGGGACTCGAACACGCGGAACGCGCGCCGGAGTACAGGTAAGGCAGGTAAGTATCAATTAAAATTATAAAAATGTAAATCTACCTGAAGGTTTTGTAATAAAAAATTTTTTTAAAGGAATTTACAATGAAATTTTTGCAAGTGAATAACCGAAAAGTGTTTTTCGGTGTTTTTGTCAATTTAAACTAGTGGGAACGTTAGACGGAGCCTAAAAACGAATTACTACGCTGAAAAAAGCTTCAGAATGCGTCACCGGGATGCAAAGTTATAGCGGGTTAGATGAAATTGTTCTATCACTAAGGTGGATTTCGTGTATGTACTTACTCGTATGAAAATCCCCACTACAACAAATTTTTGACTTTTTATCTGAGCTAGGCGGACGTGCGAGGTGTCAAAAGACGCGTCTCGGCGCCGGCCAGCGAGCTATGAGGTTTTTGGAATTTACGCTGAAGAAAATTTTTGAAATTTCCTGAAAAAACTGAATTTACGACCAAAATGTATGCAGAAAACGGGAATAACACCACCAAACGGGACTCGAACACGCGGAACGCGCGCCGGAGTACAGGTAAGGCAGGTAAGTATCAATTAAAATTATAAAAATGTAAATCTACCTGAAGGTTTTGTAATAAAAAATTTTTTAAAGGAATTTACAATGAAATTTTTGCAAGTGAATAACCGAAAAGTGTTTTTCGGTGTTTTTGTCAATTTAAACTAGTGGGAACGTTAGACGGAGCCTAAAAACGAATTACTACGCTGAAAAAAGCTTCAGAATGCGTCACCGGGATGCAAAGTTATAGCGGTTAGATGAAATTGTTCTATCACTAAGGTGGATTTCGTGTATGTACTTACTCGTATGAAAATCCCCACTACAACAAATTTTTGACTTTTTATCTGAGCTAGGCGGACGTGCGAGGTGTCAAAAGACGCGTCTCGGCGCCGGCCAGCGAGCTATGAGGTTTTTGGAATTTACGCTGAAGAAAATTTTTGAAATTTCCTGAAAAAACTGAATTTACGACCAAAATGTATGCAGAAAACGGGAATAACACCACCAAACGGGACTCGAACACGCGGAACGCGCGCCGGAGTACAGGTAAGGCAGGTAAGTATCAATTAAAATTATAAAAATGTAAATCTACCTGAAGGTTTTGTAATAAAAAATTTTTTAAAGGAATTTACAATGAAATTTTTGCAAGTGAATAACCGAAAAGTGTTTTTCGGTGTTTTTGTCAATTTAAACTAGTGGGAACGTTAGACGGAGCCTAAAAACGAATTACTACGCTGAAAAAAGCTTCAGAATGCGTCACCGGGATGCAAAGTTATAGCGGTTAGATGAAATTGTTCTATCACTAAGGTGGATTTCGTGTATGTACTTACTCGTATGAAAATCCCCACTACAACAAATTTTTGACTTTTTATCTGAGCTAGGCGGACGTGCGAGGTGTCAAAAGACGCGTCTCGGCGCCGGCCAGCGAGCTATGAGGTTTTTGGAATTTACGCTGAAGAAAATTTTTGAAATTTCCTGAAAAAACTGAATTTACGACCAAAATGTATGCAGAAAACGGGAATAACACCACCAAACGGGACTCGAACACGCGGAACGCGCGCCGGAGTACAGGTAAGGCAGGTAAGTATCAATTAAAATTATAAAAATGTAAATCTACCTGAAGGTTTTGTAATAAAAAATTTTTTAAAGGAATTTACAATGAAATTTTTGCAAGTGAATAACCGAAAAGTGTTTTTCGGTGTTTTTGTCAATTTAAACTAGTGGGAACGTTAGACGGAGCCTAAAAACGAATTACTACGCTGAAAAAAGCTTCAGAATGCGTCACCGGGATGCAAAGTTATAGCGGTTAGATGAAATTGTTCTATCACTAAGGTGGATTTCGTGTATGTACTTACTCGTATGAAAATCCCCACTACAACAAATTTTTGACTTTTTATCTGAGCTAGGCGGACGTGCGAGGTGTCAAAAGACGCGTCTCGGCGCCGGCCAGCGAGCTATGAGGTTTTTGGAATTTACGCTGAAGAAAATTTTTGAAATTTCCTGAAAAAACTGAATTTACGACCAAAATGTATGCAGAAAACGGGAATAACACCACCAAACGGGACTCGAACACGCGGAACGCGCGCCGGAGTACAGGTAAGGCAGGTAAGTATCAATTAAAATTATAAAAATGTAAATCTACCTGAAGGTTTTGTAATAAAAAATTTTTTAAAGGAATTTACAATGAAATTTTTGCAAGTGAATAACCGAAAAGTGTTTTTCGGTGTTTTTGTCAATTTAAACTAGTGGGAACGTTAGACGGAGCCTAAAAACGAATTACTACGCTGAAAAAAGCTTCAGAATGCGTCACCGGGATGCAAAGTTATAGCGGTTAGATGAAATTGTTCTATCACTAAGGTGGATTTCGTGTATGTACTTACTCGTATGAAAATCCCCACTACAACAAATTTTTGACTTTTTATCTGAGCTAGGCGGACGTGCGAGGTGTCAAAAGACGCGTCTCGGCGCCGGCCAGCGAGCTATGAGGTTTTTGGAATTTACGCTGAAGAAAATTTTTGAAATTTCCTGAAAAAACTGAATTTACGACCAAAATGTATGCAGAAAACGGGAATAACACCACCAAACGGGACTCGAACACGCGGAACGCGCGCCGGAGTACAGGTAAGGCAGGTAAGTATCAATTAAAATTATAAAAATGTAAATCTACCTGAAGGTTTTGTAATAAAAAATTTTTTAAAGGAATTTACAATGAAATTTTTGCAAGTGAATAACCGAAAAGTGTTTTTCGGTGTTTTTGTCAATTTAAACTAGTGGGAACGTTAGACGGAGCCTAAAAACGAATTACTACGCTGAAAAAAGCTTCAGAATGCGTCACCGGGATGCAAAGTTATAGCGGTTAGATGAAATTGTTCTATCACTAAGGTGGATTTCGTGTATGTACTTACTCGTATGAAAATCCCCACTACAACAAATTTTTGACTTTTTATCTGAGCTAGGCGGACGTGCGAGGTGTCAAAAGACGCGTCTCGGCGCCGGCCAGCGAGCTATGAGGTTTTTGGAATTTACGCTGAAGAAAATTTTTGAAATTTCCTGAAAAAACTGAATTTACGACCAAAATGTATGCAGAAAACGGGAATAACACCACCAAACGGGACTCGAACACGCGGAACGCGCGCCGGAGTACAGGTAAGGCAGGTAAGTATCAATTAAAATTATAAAAATGTAAATCTACCTGAAGGTTTTGTAATAAAAAATTTTTTAAAGGAATTTACAATGAAATTTTTGCAAGTGAATAACCGAAAAGTGTTTTTCGGTGTTTTTGTCAATTTAAACTAGTGGGAACGTTAGACGGAGCCTAAAAACGAATTACTACGCTGAAAAAAGCTTCAGAATGCGTCACCGGGATGCAAAGTTATAGCGGTTAGATGAAATTGTTCTATCACTAAGGTGGATTTCGTGTATGTACTTACTCGTATGAAAATCCCCACTACAACAAATTTTTGACTTTTTATCTGAGCTAGGCGGACGTGCGAGGTGTCAAAAGACGCGTCTCGGCGCCGGCCAGCGAGCTATGAGGTTTTTGGAATTTACGCTGAAGAAAATTTTTGAAATTTCCTGAAAAAACTGAATTTACGACCAAAATGTATGCAGAAAACGGGAATAACACCACCAAACGGGACTCGAACACGCGGAACGCGCGCCGGAGTACAGGTAAGGCAGGTAAGTATCAATTAAAATTATAAAAATGTAAATCTACCTGAAGGTTTTGTAATAAAAAATTTTTTAAAGGAATTTACAATGAAATTTTTGCAAGTGAATAACCGAAAAGTGTTTTTCGGTGTTTTTGTCAATTTAAACTAGTGGGAACGTTAGACGGAGCCTAAAAACGAATTACTACGCTGAAAAAAGCTTCAGAATGCGTCACCGGGATGCAAAGTTATAGCGGTTAGATGAAATTGTTCTATCACTAAGGTGGATTTCGTGTATGTACTTACTCGTATGAAAATCCCCACTACAACAAATTTTTGACTTTTTATCTGAGCTAGGCGGACGTGCGAGGTGTCAAAAGACGCGTCTCGGCGCCGGCCAGCGAGCTATGAGGTTTTTGGAATTTACGCTGAAGAAAATTTTTGAAATTTCCTGAAAAAACTGAATTTACGACCAAAATGTATGCAGAAAACGGGAATAACACCACCAAACGGGACTCGAACACGCGGAACGCGCGCCGGAGTACAGGTAAGGCAGGTAAGTATCAATTAAAATTATAAAAATGTAAATCTACCTGAAGGTTTTGTAATAAAAAATTTTTTAAAGGAATTTACAATGAAATTTTTGCAAGTGAATAACCGAAAAGTGTTTTTCGGTGTTTTTGTCAATTTAAACTAGTGGGAACGTTAGACGGAGCCTAAAAACGAATTACTACGCTGAAAAAAGCTTCAGAATGCGTCACCGGGATGCAAAGTTATAGCGGTTAGATGAAATTGTTCTATCACTAAGGTGGATTTCGTGTATGTACTTACTCGTATGAAAATCCCCACTACAACAAATTTTTGACTTTTTATCTGAGCTAGGCGGACGTGCGAGGTGTCAAAAGACGCGTCTCGGCGCCGGCCAGCGAGCTATGAGGTTTTTGGAATTTACGCTGAAGAAAATTTTTGAAATTTCCTGAAAAAACTGAATTTACGACCAAAATGTATGCAGAAAACGGGAATAACACCACCAAACGGGACTCGAACACGCGGAACGCGCGCCGGAGTACAGGTAAGGCAGGTAAGTATCAATTAAAATTATAAAAATGTAAATCTACCTGAAGGTTTTGTAATAAAAAATTTTTTAAAGGAATTTACAATGAAATTTTTGCAAGTGAATAACCGAAAAGTGTTTTTCGGTGTTTTTGTCAATTTAAACTAGTGGGAACGTTAGACGGAGCCTAAAAACGAATTACTACGCTGAAAAAAGCTTCAGAATGCGTCACCGGGATGCAAAGTTATAGCGGTTAGATGAAATTGTTCTATCACTAAGGTGGATTTCGTGTATGTACTTACTCGTATGAAAATCCCCACTACAACAAATTTTTGACTTTTTATCTGAGCTAGGCGGACGTGCGAGGTGTCAAAAGACGCGTCTCGGCGCCGGCCAGCGAGCTATGAGGTTTTTGGAATTTACGCTGAAGAAAATTTTTGAAATTTCCTGAAAAAACTGAATTTACGACCAAAATGTATGCAGAAAACGGGAATAACACCACCAAACGGGACTCGAACACGCGGAACGCGCGCCGGAGTACAGGTAAGGCAGGTAAGTATCAATTAAAATTATAAAAATGTAAATCTACCTGAAGGTTTTGTAATAAAAAATTTTTTAAAGGAATTTACAATGAAATTTTTGCAAGTGAATAACCGAAAAGTGTTTTTCGGTGTTTTTGTCAATTTAAACTAGTGGGAACGTTAGACGGAGCCTAAAAACGAATTACTACGCTGAAAAAAGCTTCAGAATGCGTCACCGGGATGCAAAGTTATAGCGGTTAGATGAAATTGTTCTATCACTAAGGTGGATTTCGTGTATGTACTTACTCGTATGAAAATCCCCACTACAACAAATTTTTGACTTTTTATCTGAGCTAGGCGGACGTGCGAGGTGTCAAAAGACGCGTCTCGGCGCCGGCCAGCGAGCTATGAGGTTTTTGGAATTTACGCTGAAGAAAATTTTTGAAATTTCCTGAAAAAACTGAATTTACGACCAAAATGTATGCAGAAAACGGGAATAACACCACCAAACGGGACTCGAACACGCGGAACGCGCGCCGGAGTACAGGTAAGGCAGGTAAGTATCAATTAAAATTATAAAAATGTAAATCTACCTGAAGGTTTTGTAATAAAAAATTTTTTAAAGGAATTTACAATGAAATTTTTGCAAGTGAATAACCGAAAAGTGTTTTTCGGTGTTTTTGTCAATTTAAACTAGTGGGAACGTTAGACGGAGCCTAAAAACGAATTACTACGCTGAAAAAAGCTTCAGAATGCGTCACCGGGATGCAAAGTTATAGCGGTTAGATGAAATTGTTCTATCACTAAGGTGGATTTCGTGTATGTACTTACTCGTATGAAAATCCCCACTACAACAAATTTTTGACTTTTTATCTGAGCTAGGCGGACGTGCGAGGTGTCAAAAGACGCGTCTCGGCGCCGGCCAGCGAGCTATGAGGTTTTTGGAATTTACGCTGAAGAAAATTTTTGAAATTTCCTGAAAAAACTGAATTTACGACCAAAATGTATGCAGAAAACGGGAATAACACCACCAAACGGGACTCGAACACGCGGAACGCGCGCCGGAGTACAGGTAAGGCAGGTAAGTATCAATTAAAATTATAAAAATGTAAATCTACCTGAAGGTTTTGTAATAAAAAATTTTTTAAAGGAATTTACAATGAAATTTTTGCAAGTGAATAACCGAAAAGTGTTTTTCGGTGTTTTTGTCAATTTAAACTAGTGGGAACGTTAGACGGAGCCTAAAAACGAATTACTACGCTGAAAAAAGCTTCAGAATGCGTCACCGGGATGCAAAGTTATAGCGGTTAGATGAAATTGTTCTATCACTAAGGTGGATTTCGTGTATGTACTTACTCGTATGAAAATCCCCACTACAACAAATTTTTGACTTTTTATCTGAGCTAGGCGGACGTGCGAGGTGTCAAAAGACGCGTCTCGGCGCCGGCCAGCGAGCTATGAGGTTTTTGGAATTTACGCTGAAGAAAATTTTTGAAATTTCCTGAAAAAACTGAATTTACGACCAAAATGTATGCAGAAAACGGGAATAACACCACCAAACGGGACTCGAACACGCGGAACGCGCGCCGGAGTACAGGTAAGGCAGGTAAGTATCAATTAAAATTATAAAAATGTAAATCTACCTGAAGGTTTTGTAATAAAAAATTTTTTAAAGGAATTTACAATGAAATTTTTGCAAGTGAATAACCGAAAAGTGTTTTTCGGTGTTTTTGTCAATTTAAACTAGTGGGAACGTTAGACGGAGCCTAAAAACGAATTACTACGCTGAAAAAAGCTTCAGAATGCGTCACCGGGATGCAAAGTTATAGCGGTTAGATGAAATTGTTCTATCACTAAGGTGGATTTCGTGTATGTACTTACTCGTATGAAAATCCCCACTACAACAAATTTTTGACTTTTTATCTGAGCTAGGCGGACGTGCGAGGTGTCAAAAGACGCGTCTCGGCGCCGGCCAGCGAGCTATGAGGTTTTTGGAATTTACGCTGAAGAAAATTTTTGAAATTTCCTGAAAAAACTGAATTTACGACCAAAATGTATGCAGAAAACGGGAATAACACCACCAAACGGGACTCGAACACGCGGAACGCGCGCCGGAGTACAGGTAAGGCAGGTAAGTATCAATTAAAATTATAAAAATGTAAATCTACCTGAAGGTTTTGTAATAAAAAATTTTTTAAAGGAATTTACAATGAAATTTTTGCAAGTGAATAACCGAAAAGTGTTTTTCGGTGTTTTTGTCAATTTAAACTAGTGGGAACGTTAGACGGAGCCTAAAAACGAATTACTACGCTGAAAAAAGCTTCAGAATGCGTCACCGGGATGCAAAGTTATAGCGGGGTTAGGTTAGGTTAGGTTAGGTTATAACACCGCTGCTTCTGCGGTGGCTGCGGAGGAAGGGGGTGCGATGTCCGACTGATGGATAGGGTCGAACATCGCATACTCCAGGCGAACGCCAACCACTGCAGGGCAGCCCAGGATCTGCTGATGCAGACCATGGCTGAGTGGTTGGTGGACTTGGCGGTGGTCGCCGAGCCTTATTCGGTCCCTGGCCGTTGGCTGGGCGACCGGGACGGCCTGGTGGCGTTGGTGTCGCGGTCTTCCACGGACTCCCCTCCCCTCTCGCTCTTAGAGAGGGGACCGGGATACGTGGCCGCCGCGTGGGGAGACATGGCCCTGGTAGGGGTCTACTTCTCCCCGAACCGCTCTCTCTCCGACTTTGAGGATTTCCTCGAGATCCTCACCGCGGTCGTAGGGAGGGCGGCACCGCGCCAGGTCGTGGTGTTGGGCGACCTGAACGCCAAGTCGGTGGCCTGGGGCAACCCGGCCACCGGTTGCAACGTCCGGGGACGCGCCGTCGAGTTTTGGGCGGCCTCATGCGGTGTGTCCCTCCTCAACAGGGGGGCGGTCCACACGTGTGTGCGGCAACAGGGCGGATCGGTGGTGGACGTCTCGTTTGCCACCCCCGCGCTAGCCGCCCGCGTCGTCAACTGGCGGGTAGAGATGGTGGAGACCCTGTCGGACCACCGATATGTGCGGTTCGACATCTCCACCCAGGGGGGGGGGAGGGCCCGCGCCGGGCAATCTCCCTTCCCACGGTGGGCACTCACCCGCCTGGACCGGGAGGCAGCCGAGGAGGCGGCCTTTCTCCAGGACTGGCTTTCGCCCCCCCCTGTCGATGCCTTGGACGTGGACGCCGCAGCGGTCCAGCTCAGGGGGTCCCTGACCGAGGTGTGCAACTCCAGCATGCCTCGGTCTCGCCGTCCGCCTCCCCGTCGCGCCGTCTATTGGTGGACGCAGGAGCTGGCGGGTCTCCGGGCCGCCTGCGTTGCGGCCAGAAGGGCCTACGCGCGGAGCCGACGGCGCAGCGCCCAAAACCGAGTCCGGGCAGAGGAGGACCGCCTATACGCCTCTTACCAAGAGGCGAGGACGGCCCTCAAGTCTGCAATGGGCGCTGCGGAAGACTCGGCGAGGGCCGAGATGCTGGAGGGTCTCGACAGGGATCCTTATGGGAGACCGTACAAGGCGGCGCGGAACCAGCTACGCCCCTATGGTCCCCCACTGACGGAGACCCTCGAGCCGGCGTTGCTGGACGGGGTGGTCCGGTCCCTGTTTCCGCGCAGGACCGACTTCACCCCACCAGCGATGGATCCCCCGCAAGGGGCGGCTCCGCCGGACGAGCAGGTCCCCCCGGTGACGGTGGAGGAGCTCCGCGCGGGGGTTCTCACCCTCCGCGCGAAGAAGACGGCCCCCGGGCCAGACGGCGTCCCCGCACGGGTGGTGGCGATCGCCGCCTCCCAAATGGAGGACAGGTTTCGGGACCTCTTCAGCGCGTGCTTTACGGCTGGGAGGTTCCCGAAACTGTGGAAGGAGGGGCAGCTCTGCCTCCTCCGAAAGGAGGGACGTCCGGTGGACTCCCCGTCGGCATACCGGCCCATCGTCTTGCTCGATGAGGTCGGTAAACTGTTCGAGGGGATCATCGCGTCCCGGCTTCATGGCCTTTTGCGGGGGGTAGGGCCGGACCTGTCGGACGCCCAATTCGGCTTCCGACAAGGGCGTTCGACGATCGACGCGCTGGCCCTACTCAAGGGCCAGGTGAAGGAGGCGGTGGAGGCGGGGGACGGAGTGCTGGCAGTGTCGTTCGACATTGCAAACGCCTTCAACTCCGTCCCCCACTCGACGATATTGGAGGCGCTCCGGTATCACGGAGTGCCCCAATACCTGCAGGATCTGCTGGCCAGCTACCTGGAGGGCCGAGAGGTCCTCCTCGCGGACCGGACGGGCACGGTGAGGCGGTACGGAGCAGAGTCCGGTGTTCCGCAGGGGTCAGTTCTGGGGCCCTCCCTGTGGAACATCGGGTTCGACTGGCTCCTACGCGGAGTCCTCCTCCAGGGCACGAGTGTCATCTGCTACGCGGATGACACTCTCCTCACTGCCCGGGGGAGGAACTTTGGAGACGCGGCCTGTCTGGCCTCGGCTGGCGGATCCCTGGTTGCAGAGAGGATCCGCCTCCTGGGATTGAAGGTGGCGCTGCACAAGACCGAGGCCGTATTCTTTCACGGGCCTCGGCAGCGCTGCCCTCCCGACGCCCACATCGTCGTAGAGGGCGTCCGGATAGAGGTCCAGCCCCAGATGAAGTATCTGGGCCTGGTGCTGGACGAGAGGTGGCGCTTCGGCCCGCATTTCAGCGGGCTGTCGACGCGCCTCCTGAAAGCCGCGGACGCCCTCTCGCGGCTGCTCCCGAACCTGGGGGGGCCCAAGGTGGGGTGCCGGCGCCTCTATGCCGGCGTCCTCAGGAGCATGGCCCTATACGGGGCCCCTATCTGGGCGGACTCCCTCCACAGGAGGGAGAATGCGACCGCCATCCGCAAGCCCCAAAGGGCCATTGCACTGCGGGTGGCGAGGGCCTACCGCTCGGTGGGCTTTTCGGCGGCGTGCGCTCTGGCCGGCACCCCTCCTTGGGAGCTGGAGGCTTGGGTGCTCGCCAGAGTGTACGAGTGGACCGCGCAACGAAGGGCGCTCGGGGAGCGCCCCGTCGCCGAAGAGCGGGAGGCCGTGCGGCGGGAGGCGAGGGACGCAATCGTCCTTCACTGGACAGAGGACCTCGCCACCGCCGCCTTTGGCCGCCGGACGTTGGACGCGCTCGGCCCGGTCCTGCAGAGCTGGCTCGAGCGGTCCCACGGTTTCCTCTCGTTCCGTCTGGTGCAGGTGTTGTCCGGCCACGGCTGTTTCGGAACGTACCTGCACCGGATCGGGAGGGAGGAGACCCCGGCGTGCCACGACTGCGGCGCGGCGGAGGACACGGCGCAGCACACCCTCGAGGCGTGCCCGGCTTGGTCCGAGCTGCGCCGCGGTCTGACCGCGGCGGTCGGACAGGACCTCTCGCTTCCTGGTGTGATCAACGCCATGCTGGGGAGCGAGGAGGCCTGGGCAGCGGTGGCCTCCTTTTGCGAGGACGTAATCTCGCAAAAGGAGGAGGCGGAGCGCGCGCGGGAGGACGACCCTCTCGCTGTGCCGCTCCGCAGACGAAGAAGGGGTCGGAGAAGGCGCCAGCCTCTCCCCCCTCATGGTGGCGATGGGCGGGCGACAGGCACGGGGGTGCCGTCTCCCGCATTGCACCCATCACCACCTTCGTCGGTCACTCCCGGGCCCCCGTGAGGGGCCCGCCCTGAAGGATAATCGTCGGCGGAGGACTGGACGTGAAGGCTACGCTGGTTTCCCAGTCCCCCGCCACTCGGACGAAGCGGGAGTGCCGCTGGGTTTTTTAGTGGGTATACCGGGTCAGAGCCGGGAGTCCCACATAGCCCCCCATCCCCCGATGGGAGGGTATGCGTAACGCATTTTTCCCAGCGCAAAAAAAAAAAAAAAAAAAAAAAAAAAGGTTAGGTTAGGTTAGGTTAGGTTAGGTTAGGTTAGGTTTCCCCGCCGCCACCGCCGCTCCCAGCAAGTCGCAGACGACCGGCAAGGGAAAGCGGACGGGGAAGGGGAAGGGGAAGCGAAGGGTGCAGCTGGTCTCCCCAAAAACCGCGGCCGTCGTGGTGACGCTCACCGCGGAGGCTGCGGACCGAGGGGAGACGTACGCGTCCGTTTTGGTGCGGGCGCGTGCGAACGCCGATCCCACCCAGCTGGGGATCGGCAGTGTGTCCTGCCGGCGGACCCAGGCCGGGGCTCGAATATTCGAGTTCCCGGGGGCAGAGGGGAGTGCCCATGCGGACCTCTTTGCAGCCAAGCTGCAGGAGGTCATCGCGGATTCGGCCAAGGTGGCACGGCCGGTCAAGTCGGCGGCCATAGAGGTGACGGACCTGGACGACTCCGTCACCAAGGAGGAGGTGGTAGCGGCGGTCGCAGCGATAGGGGGCTGTGGCGTCGCGGCGGTCCAAGGCCGGGACATAAGGCCCGGCCGCGGCGGCATGGGCACCATGCGCCTCGAGTGCCCAATCGCCGCTGCCAAAGCCGTCCTTGCCAAGGGACGGCTCACAGTCGGCTTTAGCTCGGGAGCGGTCCGGGCGCTCGAGGACCAGCCTCTGCGGTGTTTCCGGTGCTTCGGCATCGGACACACCCGGCCCCTGTGTCCGTCCGCAGTGGACAGGTCGAACGCCTGCTACCGCTGCGGCAAGGACGGCCACAAAGCCGCCTCCTGCGAGGCCGCCACGCCGCACTGCGCGGTGTGTGCCGCCAGTGGCTGCCCGGCAGACCACGCAATGAAGGGGAGGAACTGCAGTCCTCCCCCTGTGCGGGGCAAAGCGCAGGCGCCGACCGGGCCTGCCAATGGCACCGCTGCTTCTGCGGTGGCTGCGGAGGAAGGGGGTGCGATGTCCGACTGATGGATAGGGTCGAACATCGCATACTCCAGGCGAACGCCAACCACTGCAGGGCAGCCCAGGATCTGCTGATGCAGACCATGGCTGAGTGGTTGGTGGACTTGGCGGTGGTCGCCGAGCCTTATTCGGTCCCTGGCCGTTGGCTGGGCGACCGGGACGGCCTGGTGGCGTTGGTGTCGCGGTCTTCCACGGACTCCCCTCCCCTCTCGCTCTTAGAGAGGGGACCGGGATACGTGGCCGCCGCGTGGGGAGACATGGCCCTGGTAGGGGTCTACTTCTCCCCGAACCGCTCTCTCTCCGACTTTGAGGATTTCCTCGAGATCCTCACCGCGGTCGTAGGGAGGGCGGCACCGCGCCAGGTCGTGGTGTTGGGCGACCTGAACGCCAAGTCGGTGGCCTGGGGCAACCCGGCCACCGGTTGCAACGTCCGGGGACGCGCCGTCGAGTTTTGGGCGGCCTCATGCGGTGTGTCCCTCCTCAACAGGGGGGCGGTCCACACGTGTGTGCGGCAACAGGGCGGATCGGTGGTGGACGTCTCGTTTGCCACCCCCGCGCTAGCCGCCCGCGTCGTCAACTGGCGGGTAGAGATGGTGGAGACCCTGTCGGACCACCGATATGTGCGGTTCGACATCTCCACCCAGGGGGGGGGGAGGGCCCGCTCCGGGCAATCTCCCTTCCCACGGTGGGCACTCACCCGCCTGGACCGGGAGGCAGCCGAGGAGGCGGCCTTTCTCCAGGACTGGCTTTCGCCCCCCCCTGTCGATGCCTTGGACGTGGACGCCGCAGCGGTCCAACTCAGGGGGTCCCTGACCGAGGTGTGCAACTCCAGCATGCCTCGGTCTCGCCGTCCGCCTCCCCGTCGCGCCGTCTATTGGTGGACGCGGGAGCTGGCGGGTCTCCGGGCCGCCTGCGTTGCGGCCAGAAGGGCCTACGCGCGGAGCCGACGGCGCAGCGCCCAAAACCGAGTCCGGGCAGAGGAGGACCGCCTATACGCCTCTTACCAAGAGGCGAAGACGGCCCTCAAGTCTGCAATGGGCGCTGCGGAAGACTCGGCGAGGGCCGAGATGCTGGAGGGTCTCGACAGGGATCCTTATGGGAGACCGTACAAGGCGGCGCGGAACCAGCTACGCCCCTATGGTCCCCCACTGACGGAGACCCTCGAGCCGGCGTTGCTGGACGGGGTGGTCCGGTCCCTGTTTCCGCGCAGGACCGACTTCACCCCACCAGCGATGGATCCCCCGCAAGGGGCGGCTCCGCCGGACGAGCAGGTCCCCCCGGTGACGGTGGAGGAGCTCCGCGCGGGGGTTCTCACCCTCCGCGCGAAGAAGACGGCCCCCGGGCCAGACGGCGTCCCCGCACGGGTGGTGGCGATCGCCGCCTCCCAAATGGAGGACAGGTTTCGGGACCTCTTCAGCGCGTGCTTTACGGCCGGGAGGTTCCCGAAACTGTGGAAGGAGGGGCAGCTCTGCCTCCTCCGAAAGGAGGGACGTCCGGTGGACTCCCCGTCGGCATACCGGCCCATCGTCTTGCTCGATGAGGTCGGTAAACTGTTCGAGGGGATCATCGCGTCCCGGCTTCATGGCCTTTTGCGGGGGGTAGGGCCGGACCTGTCGGACGCCCAATTCGGCTTCCGACAAGGGCGTTCGACGATCGACGCGCTGGCCCTACTCAAGGGCCAGGTGAAGGAGGCGGTGGAGGCGGGGGACGGAGTGCTGGCAGTGTCGTTCGACATTGCAAACGCCTTCAACTCCGTCCCCCACTCGACGATATTGGAGGCGCTCCGGTATCACGGAGTGCCCCAATACCTGCGGGATCTGCTGGCCAGCTACCTGGAGGGCCGAGAGGTCCTCCTCGCGGACCGGACGGGCACGGTGAGGCGGTACGGAGCAGAGTCCGGTGTTCCGCAGGGGTCAGTTCTGGGGCCCTCCCTGTGGAACATCGGGTTCGACTGGCTCCTACGCGGAGTCCTCCTCCAGGGCACGAGTGTCATCTGCTACGCGGATGACACTCTCCTCACTGCCCGGGGGAGGAACTTTGGAGACGCGGCCTGTCTGGCCTCGGCTGGCGGATCCCTGGTTGCAGAGAGGATCCGCCTCCTGGGATTGAAGGTGGCGCTGCACAAGACCGAGGCGGTATTCTTTCACGGGCCTCGGCAGCGCTGCCCTCCCGACGCCCACATCGTCGTAGAGGGCGTCCGGATAGAGGTCCAGCCCCAGATGAAGTATCTGGGCCTGGTGCTGGACGAGAGGTGGCGCTTCGGCCCGCATTTCAGCGGGCTGTCGACGCGCCTCCTGAAAGCCGCGGACGCCCTCTCGCGGCTGCTCCCGAACCTGGGGGGGCCCAAGGTGGGGTGCCGGCGCCTCTATGCCGGCGTCCTCAGGAGCATGGCCCTATACGGGGCCCCTATCTGGGCGGACTCCCTCCACAGGAGGGAGAATGCGACCGCCATCCGCAAGCCCCAAAGGGCCATTGCACTGCGGGTGGCGAGGGCCTACCGCTCGGTGGGCTTTTCGGCGGCGTGCGCTCTGGCCGGCACCCCTCCTTGGGAGCTGGAGGCTTGGGTGCTCGCCAGAGTGTACGAGTGGACCGCGCAACGAAGGGCGCTCGGGGAGCGCCCCGTCGCCGAAGAGCGGGAGGCCGTGCGGCGGGAGGCGAGGGACGCAATCGTCCTTCACTGGACAGAGGACCTCGCCACCGCCGCCTTTGGCCGCCGGACGTTGGACGCGCTCGGCCCGGTCCTGCAGAGCTGGCTCGAGCGGTCCCACGGTTTCCTCTCGTTCCGTCTGGTGCAGGTGTTGTCCGGCCACGGCTGTTTCGGAACGTACCTGCACCGGATCGGGAGGGAGGAGACCCCGGCGTGCCACGACTGCGGCGCGGCGGAGGACACGGCGCAGCACACCCTCGAGGCGTGCCCGGCTTGGTCCGAGCTGCGCCGCGGTCTGACCGCGGCGGTCGGACAGGACCTCTCGCTTCCTGGTGTGATCAACGCCATGCTGGGGAGCGAGGAGGCCTGGGCAGCGGTGGCCTCCTTTTGCGAGGACGTAATCTCGCAAAAGGAGGAGGCGGAGCGCGCGCGGGAGGACGACCCTCTCGCTGTGCCGCTCCGCAGACGAAGAAGGGGTCGGAGAAGGCGCCAGCCTCTCCCCCCTCATGGTGGCGATGGGCGGGCGACAGGCACGGGGGTGCCGTCTCCCGCATTGCACCCATCACCACCTTTGTCGGTCACTCCCGGGCCCCCGTGAGGGGCCCGCCCTGAAGGACAATCGTCGGCGGAGGACTGGACGTTAAGGCTACGCTGGTTTCCCAGTCCCCCGCCACTCGGACGAAGCGGGAGTGCCGCTGGGTTTTTTAGTGGGTATACCGGGTCAGACCCGGGAGTCCCACATAGCCCCCCATCCCCCGATGGGAGGGTATGCGTAACGCATTTTTCCCAGCGCAAAAAAAAAAAAAAAAAAAAAAAAAAAAAAAAAAAAAGGTTAGGTTAGGTTAGGTTGGGGGTCGGCCTCGGGGTCGACGCGGTCGCCGAAGGCTAAAAAGCCGACGGCTGCCGCGGAGACCCATGTCGTTGGGCTCGAGAACGCCCAACGCCAGTTAGATCTGGCTCGGCGGGCTCAGCTCCAGCAAGAGCTGGAGGAGCGGGTCGCTGCCGCGGAGAAGCGGGCGCACGTCGCCCGGGCCAAGTCCGGGTACGGTGCGCCCCGCGTCGTATACGCGGACCACTCCCTGGCCGAGCTGGAGAGGATGGCGGAGGAGGACGAGAGGGAGATCGCGGAGGTCGCCTCGAAGTCCTCCAACATAAAGGGGACCCTTCAAAAGGCCCTGAAATGTAGGGCCGCGAGCATGCGCGGCGTCGTTGCGGAGCTGGTCCAGCGCAGCTCCACCGACGAAACGCGGCAACTGCAGGCGAAGGTGGATCGCCTGCAGTCGGAGGTCAGCCAGCTTCATCAGAAGCTGGCTGAAGCCACGGCCCGGCCACAACAGGCCAAGTCGAGCCCTGCGGCAGAGGGCCCCTCCTCCAACCTTGAGGATATCATCCGCAAGGTCGTAATGGAGGAGAGGGCCTTCACAAGAGCCTGCTTGGCGGGCATAGAGGACCGGCTCCTGCCGGAGAAGCGCCTCCGACCGGCCCTTGCGGCAGACGCGAGGCAGCGTGAGCCGGGCCCGTCCTGCTCCCACGCGGACGACGCCCTTCTCCTCCCCTCAACGACCCCGTCCAACGAGTGGACGGAAGTGGTCCGCAAGGGGAAGGGCAAGGGCAAAAAGTCGGCGACGGCCGTCCCCGCCGTCCCCGCCGCCACCGCCGCTCCCAGCAAGTCGCAGACGACCGGCAAGGGAAAGCGGACGGGGAAGGGGAAGGGGAAGCGAAGGGTGCAGCTGGTCTCCCCAAAAACCGCGGCCGTCGTGGTGACGCTCACCGCGGAGGCTGCGGACCGAGGGGAGACGTACGCGTCCGTTTTGGTGCGGGCGCGTGCGAACGCCGATCCCACCCAGCTGGGGATCGGCAGTGTGTCCTGCCGGCGGACCCAGGCCGGGGCTCGAATATTCGAGTTCCCGGGGGCAGAGGGGAGTGCCCATGCGGACCTCTTTGCAGCCAAGCTGCAGGAGGTCATCGCGGATTCGGCCAAGGTGGCACGGCCGGTCAAGTCGGCGGCCATAGAGGTGACGGACCTGGACGACTCCGTCACCAAGGAGGAGGTGGTAGCGGCGGTCGCAGCGATAGGGGGCTGTGGCGTCGCGGCGGTCCAAGGCCGGGACATAAGGCCCGGCCGCGGCGGCATGGGCACCATGCGCCTCGAGTGCCCAATCGCCGCTGCCAAAGCCGTCCTTGCCAAGGGACGGCTCACAGTCGGCTTTAGCTCGGGAGCGGTCCGGGCGCTCGAGGACCAGCCTCTGCGGTGTTTCCGGTGCTTCGGCATCGGACACACCCGGCCCCTGTGTCCGTCCGCAGTGGACAGGTCGAACGCCTGCTACCGCTGCGGCAAGGACGGCCACAAAGCCGCCTCCTGCGAGGCCGCCACGCCGCACTGCGCGGTGTGTGCCGCCAGTGGCTGCCCGGCAGACCACACAATGAAGGGGAGGAACTGCAGTCCTCCCCCTGTGCGGGGCAAAGCGCAGGCGCCGACCGGGCCTGCAAATAACACCGCTGCTTCTGCGGTGGCTGCGGAGGAAGGGGGTGCGATGTCCGACTGATGGATAGGGTCGAACATCGCATACTCCAGGCGAACGCCAACCACTGCAGGGCAGCCCAGGATCTGCTGATGCAGACCATGGCTGAGTGGTTGGTGGACTTGGCGGTGGTCGCCGAGCCTTATTCGGTCCCTGGCCGTTGGCTGGGCGACCGGGACGGCCTGGTGGCGTTGGTGTCGCGGTCTTCCACGGACTCCCCTCCCCTCTCGCTCTTAGAGAGGGGACCGGGATACGTGGCCGCCGCGTGGGGAGACATGGCCCTGGTAGGGGTCTACTTCTCCCCGAACCGCTCTCTCTCCGACTTTGAGGATTTCCTCGAGATCCTCACTGCGGTCGTAGGGAGGGCGGCACCGCGCCAGGTCGTGGTGTTGGGCGACCTGAACGCCAAGTCGGTGGCCTGGGGCAACCCGGCCACCGGTTGCAACGTCCGGGGACGTGCCGTCGAGCTTTGGGCGGCCTCATGCGGTGTGTCCCTCCTCAACAGGGGGGCGGTCCACACGTGTGTGCGGCAACAGGGCGGATCGGTGGTGGACGTCTCGTTTGCCACCCCCGCGCTAGCCGCCCGCGTCGTCAACTGGCGGGTAGAGATGGTGGAGACCCTGTCGGACCACCGATATGTGCGGTTCGACATCTCCACCCAGGGGGGGGGGAGGGCCCGCGCCGGGCAATCTCCCTTCCCACGGTGGGCACTCACCCGCCTGGACCGGGAGGCAGCCGAGGAGGCGGCCTTTCTCCAGGACTGGCTTTCGCCCCCCCCTGTCGATGCCTTGGACGTGGACGCCGCAGCGGTCCAGCTCAGGGGGTCCCTGACCGAGGTGTGCAACTCCAGCATGCCTCGGTCTCGCCGTCCGCCTCCCCGTCGCGCCGTCTATTGGTGGACGCAGGAGCTGGCGGGTCTCCGGGCCGCCTGCGTTGCGGCCAGAAGGGCCTACGCGCGGAGCCGACGGCGCAGCGCCCAAAACCGAGTCCGGGCAGAGGAGGACCGCCTATACGCCTCTTACCAAGAGGCGAGGACGGCCCTCAAGTCTGCAATGGGCGCTGCGGAAGACTCGGCGAGGGCCGAGATGCTGGAGGGTCTCGACAGGGATCCTTATGGGAGACCGTACAAGGCGGCGCGGAACCAGCTACGCCCCTATGGTCCCCCACTGACGGAGACCCTCGAGCCGGCGTTGCTGGACGGGGTGGTCCGGTCCCTGTTTCCGCGCAGGACCGACTTCACCCCACCAGCGATGGATCCCCCGCAAGGGGCGGCTCCGCCGGACGAGCAGGTCCCCCCGGTGACGGTGGAGGAGCTCCGCGCGGGGGTTCTCACCCTCCGCGCGAAGAAGACGGCCCCCGGGCCAGACGGCGTCCCCGCACGGGTGGTGGCGATCGCCGCCTCCCAAATGGAGGACAGGTTTCGGGACCTCTTCAGCGCGTGCTTTACGGCTGGGAGGTTCCCGAAACTGTGGAAGGAGGGGCAGCTCTGCCTCCTCCGAAAGGAGGGACGTCCGGTGGACTCCCCGTCGGCATACCGGCCCATCGTCTTGCTCGATGAGGTCGGTAAACTGTTCGAGGGGATCATCGCGTCCCGGCTTCATGGCCTTTTGCGGGGGGTAGGGCCGGACCTGTCGGACGCCCAATTCGGCTTCCGACAAGGGCGTTCGACGATCGACGCGCTGGCCCTACTCAAGGGCCAGGTGAAGGAGGCGGTGGAGGCGGGGGACGGAGTGCTGGCAGTGTCGTTCGACATTGCAAACGCCTTCAACTCCGTCCCCCACTCGACGATATTGGAGGCGCTCCGGTATCACGGAGTGCCCCAATACCTGCAGGATCTGCTGGCCAGCTACCTGGAGGGCCGAGAGGTCCTCCTCGCGGACCGGACGGGCACGGTGAGGCGGTACGGAGCAGAGTCCGGTGTTCCGCAGGGGTCAGTTCTGGGGCCCTCCCTGTGGAACATCGGGTTCGACTGGCTCCTACGCGGAGTCCTCCTCCAGGGCACGAGTGTCATCTGCTACGCGGATGACACTCTCCTCACTGCTCGGGGGAGGAACTTTGGAGACGCGGCCTGTCTGGCCTCGGCTGGCGGATCCCTGGTTGCAGAAAGGATCCGCCTCCTGGGATTGAAGGTGGCGCTGCACAAGACCGAGGCCGTATTCTTTCACGGGCCTCGGCAGCGCTGCCCTCCCGACGCCCACATCGTCGTAGAGGGCGTCCGGATAGAGGTCCAGCCCCAGATGAAGTATCTGGGCCTGGTGCTGGACGAGAGGTGGCGCTTCGGCCCGCATTTCAGCGGGCTGTCGACGCGCCTCCTGAAAGCCGCGGACGCCCTCTCGCGGCTGCTCCCGAACCTGGGGGGGCCCAAGGTGGGGTGCCGGCGCCTCTATGCCGGCGTCCTCAGGAGCATGGCCCTATACGGGGCCCCTATCTGGGCGGACTCCCTCCACAGGAGGGAGAATGCGACCGCCCTCCGCAAGCCCCAAAGGGCCATTGCACTGCGGGTGGCGAGGGCCTACCGCTCGGTGGGCTTTTCGGCGGCGTGCGCTCTGGCCGGCACCCCTCCTTGGGAGCTGGAGGCTTGGGTGCTCGCCAGAGTGTACGAGTGGACCGCGCAACGAAGGGCGCTCGGGGAGCGCCCCGTCGCCGAAGAGCGGGAGGCCGTGCGGCGGGAGGCGAGGGACGCAATCGTCCTTCACTGGACAGAGGACCTCGCCACCGCCGCCTTTGGCCGCCGGACGTTGGACGCGCTCGGCCCGGTCCTGCAGAGCTGGCTCGAGCGGTCCCACGGTTTCCTCTCGTTCCGTCTGGTGCAGGTGTTGTCCGGCCACGGCTGTTTCGGAACGTACCTGCACCGGATCGGGAGGGAGGAGACCCCGGCGTGCCACGACTGCGGCGCGGCGGAGGACACGGCGCAGCACACCCTCGAGGCGTGCCCGGCTTGGTCCGAGCTGCGCCGCGGTCTGACCGCGGCGGTCGGACAGGACCTCTCGCTTCCTGGTGTGATCAACGCCATGCTGGGGAGCGAGGAGGCCTGGGCAGCGGTGGCCTCCTTTTGCGAGGACGTAATCTCGCAAAAGGAGGAGGCGGAGCGCGCGCGGGAGGACGACCCTCTCGCTGTGCCGCTCCGCAGACGAAGAAGGGGTCGGAGAAGGCGCCAGCCTCTCCCCCCTCATGGTGGCGATGGGCGGGCGACAGGCACGGGGGTGCCGTCTCCCGCATTGCACCCATCACCACCTTCGTCGGTCACTCCCGGGCCCCCGTGAGGGGCCCGCCCTGAAGGACAATCGTCGGCGGAGGACTGGACGTTAAGGCTACGCTGGTTTCCCAGTCCCCCGCCACTCGGACGAAGCGGGAGTGCCGCTGGGTTTTTTAGTGGGTATACCGGGTCAGACCCGGGAGTCCCACATAGCCCCCCATCCCCCGATGGGAGGGTATGCGTAACGCATTTTTCCCAGCGCAAAAAAAAAAAAAAAAAAAAAAAAAAAAAAAAAAAAAAAAAAAAAAAAAAAAAAAAAAAAAAAGGTTAGGTTGGGGGACCACCCCACAGTGCTTGCGTCCACGTCGCGTCCCCTGGAAACAGCCCAGTTCTGACCACCGTAACTTTAGGCTTTAGCTCGGGAGCGGTCCGGGCGCTCGAGGACCAGCCTCTGCGGTGTTTCCGGTGCTTCGGCATCGGACACACCCGGCCCCTGTGTCCGTCCGCAGTGGACAGGTCGAACGCCTGCTACCGCTGCGGCAAGGACGGCCACAAAGCCGCCTCCTGCGAGGCCGCCACGCCGCACTGCGCGGTGTGTGCCGCCAGTGGCTGCCCGGCAGACCACGCAATGAAGGGGAGGAACTGCAGTCCTCCCCCTGTGCGGGGCAAAGCGCAGGCGCCGACCGGGCCTGCCAATAGCACCGCTGCTTCTGCGGTGGCTGCGGAGGAAGGGGGTGCGATGTCCGACTGATGGATAGGGTCGAACATCGCATACTCCAGGCGAACGCCAACCACTGCAGGGCAGCCCAGGATCTGCTGATGCAGACCATGGCTGAGTGGTTGGTGGACTTGGCGGTGGTCGCCGAGCCTTATTCGGTCCCTGGCCGTTGGCTGGGCGACCGGGACGGCCTGGTGGCGTTGGTGTCGCGGTCTTCCACGGACTCCCCTCCCCTCTCGCTCTTAGAGAGGGGACCGGGATACGTGGCCGCCGCGTGGGGAGACATGGCCCTGGTAGGGGTCTACTTCTCCCCGAACCGATCTCTCTCCGACTTTGAGGATTTCCTCGAGATCCTCACCGCGGTCGTAGGGAGGGCGGCACCGCGCCAGGTCGTGGTGTTGGGCGACCTGAACGCCAAGTCGGTGGCCTGGGGCAACCCGGCCCCCGGTTGCAACGTCCGGGGACGCGCCGTCGAGTTTTGGGCGGCCTCATGCGGTGTGTCCCTCCTCAACAGGGGGGCGGTCCACACGTGTGTGCGGCAACAGGGCGGATCGGTGGTGGACGTCTCGTTTGCCACCCCCGCGCTAGCCGCCCGCGTCATCAACTGGCGGGTAGAGATGGTGGAGACCCTGTCGGACCACCGATATGTGCGGTTCGACATCTCCACCCAGGGAGGGGGGAGGGCCCGCGCCGGGCAATCTCCCTTCCCACGGTGGGCACTCACCCGCCTGGACCGGGAGGCAGCCGAGGAGGCGGCCTTTCTCCAGGACTGGCTTTCGCCCCCCCCTGTCGATGCCTTGGACGTGGACGCCGCAGCGGTCCAGCTCAGGGGGTCCCTGACCGAGGTGTGCAACTCCAGCATGCCTCGGTCTCGCCGTCCGCCTCCCCGTCGCGCCGTCTATTGGTGGACGCAGGAGCTGGCGGGTCTCCGGGCCGCCTGCGTTGCGGCCAGAAGGGCCTACGCGCGGAGCCGACGGCGCAGCGCCCAAAACCGAGTCCGGGCAGAGGAGGACCGCCTATACGCCTCTTACCAAGATGCGAGGACGGCCCTCAAGTCTGCAATGGGCGCTGCGGAAGACTCGGCGAGGGCCGAGATGCTGGAGGGTCTCGACAGGGATCCTTATGGGAGACCATACAAGGCGGCGCGGAACCAGCTACGCCCCTATGGTCCCCCACTGACGGAGACCCTCGAGCCGGCGTTGCTGGACGGGGTGGTCCGGTCCCTGTTTCCGCGCAGGACCGACTTCACCCCACCAGCGATGGATCCCCCGCAAGGGGCGGCTCCGCCGGACGAGCAGGTCCCCCCGGTGACGGTGGAGGAGCTCCGCGCGGGGGTTCTCACCCTCCGCGCGAAGAAGACGGCCCCCGGGCCAGACGGCGTCCCCGCACGGGTGGTGGCGATCGCCGCCTCCCAAATGGAGGACAGGTTTCGGGACCTCTTCAGCGCGTGCTTTACGGCTGGGAGGTTCCCGAAACTGTGGAAGGAGGGGCAGCTCTGCCTCCTCCGAAAGGAGGGACGTCCGGTGGACTCCCCGTCGGCATACCGGCCCATCGTCTTGCTCGATGAGGTCGGTAAACTGTTCGAGGGGATCATCGCGTCCCGGCTTCATGGCCTTTTGCGGGGGGTAGGGCCGGACCTGTCGGACGCCCAATTCGGCTTCCGACAAGGGCGTTCGACGATCGACGCGCTGGCCCTACTCAAGGGCCAGGTGAAGGAGGCGGTGGAGGCGGGGGACGGAGTGCTGGCAGTGTCGTTCGACATTGCAAACGCCTTCAACTCCGTCCCCCACTCGACGATATTGGAGGCGCTCCGGTATCACGGAGTGCCCCAATACCTGCAGGATCTGCTGGCCAGCTACCTGGAGGGCCGAGAGGTCCTCCTCGCGGACCGGACGGGCACGGTGAGGCGGTACGGAGCAGAGTCCGGTGTTCCGCAGGGGTCAGTTCTGGGGCCCTCCCTGTGGAACATCGGGTTCGACTGGCTCCTACGCGGAGTCCTCCTCCAGGGCACGAGTGTCATCTGCTACGCGGATGATACTCTCCTCACTGCCCGGGGGAGGAACTTTGGAGACGCGGCCTGTCTGGCCTCGGCTGGCGGATCCCTGATTGCAGAAAGGATCCGCCTCCTGGGATTGAAGGTGGCGCTGCACAAGACCGAGGCCGTATTCTTTCACGGGCCTCGGCAGCGCTGCCCTCCCGACGCCCACATCGTCGTAGAGGGCGTCCGGATAGAGGTCCAGCCCCAGATGAAGTATCTGGGCCTGGTGCTGGACGAGAGGTGGCGCTTCGGCCCGCATTTCAGCGGGCTGTCGACGCGCCTCCTGAAAGCCGCGGACGCCCTCTCGCGGCTGCTCCCGAACCTGGGGGGGCCCAAGGTGGGGTGCCGGCGCCTCTATGCCGGCGTCCTCAGGAGCATGGCCCTATACGGGGCCCCTATCTGGGCGGACTCCCTCCACAGGAGGGAGAATGCGACCGCCATCCGCAAGCCCCAAAGGGCCATTGCACTGCGGGTGGCGAGGGCCTACCGCTCGGTGGGCTTTTCGGCGGCGTGCGCTCTGGCCGGCACCCCTCCTTGGGAGCTGGAGGCTTGGGTGCTCGCCAGAGTGTACGAGTGGACCGCGCAACGAAGGGCGCTCGGGGAGCGCCCCGTCGCCGAAGAGCGGGAGGCCGTGCGGCGGGAGGCGAGGGACGCAATCGTCCTTCACTGGACAGAGGACCTCGCCACCGCCGCCTTTGGCCGCCGGACGTTGGACGCGCTCGGCCCGGTCCTGCAGAGCTGGCTCGAGCGGTCCCACGGTTTCCTCTCGTTCCGTCTGGTGCAGGTGTTGTCCGGCCACGGCTGTTTCGGAACGTACCTGCACCGGATCGGGAGGGAGGAGACCCCGGCGTGCCACGACTGCGGCGCGGCGGAGGACACGGCGCAGCACACCCTCGAGGCGTGCCCGGCTTGGTCCGAGCTGCGCCGCGGTCTGACCGCGGCGGTCGGACGGGACCTCTCGCTTCCTGGCGTGATCAACGCCATGCTGGGGAGCGAGGAGGCCTGGGCAGCGGTGGCCTCCTTTTGCGAGGACGTAATCTCGCAAAAGGAGGAGGCGGAGCGCGCGCGTGAGGACGACCCTCTCGCTGTGCCGCTCCGCAGACGAAGAAGGGGTCGGAGAAAGCGCCAGCCTCTCCCCCCTCATGGTGGCGATGGGCGGGCGACAGGCACGGGGGTGCCGTCTCCCGCATTGCACCCATCACCACCTTCGTCGGTCACTCCCGGGCCCCCGTGAGGGGCCCGCCCTGAAGGACAATCGTCGGCGGAGGACTGGAAGTAAAGGCTACGCTGGTTTCCCAGTCCCCCGCCACTCGGACGAAGCGGGAGTGCCGCTGGGTTTTTTAGTGGGTATACCGGGTCAGACCCGGGAGTCCCACATAGCCCCCCATCCCCCGATGGGAGGGTATGCGTAACGCATTTTTCCCAGCGCAAAAAAAAAAAAAAAAAAAAAAAAAAAAAAAAAAAAAAAAGGTTAGGTTAGGTTAGGTTAGGTTCGAGCCGGCGTTGCTGGACGGGGTGGTCCGGTCCCTGTTTCCGCGCAGGACCGACTTCACCCCACCAGCGATGGATCCCCCGCGAGGGGCGGCTCCGCCGGACGAGCAGGTCCCCCCGGTGACGGTGGAGGAGCTCCGCGCGGGGGTTCTCACCCTCCGCGCGAAGAAGACGGCCCCCGGGCCAGACGGCGTCCCCGCACGGGTGGTGGCGATCGCCGCCTCCCAAATGGAGGACAGGTTTCGGGACCTCTTCAGCGCGTGCTTTACGGCTGGGAGGTTCCCGAAACTGTGGAAGGAGGGGCAGCTCTGCCTCCTCCGAAAGGAGGGACGTCCGGTGGACTCCCCGTCGGCATACCGGCCCATCGTCTTGCTCGATGAGGTCGGTAAACTGTTCGAGGGGATCATCGCGTCCCGGCTTCATGGCCTTTTGCGGGGGGTAGGGCCGGACCTGTCGGACGCCCAATTCGGCTTCCGACAAGGGCGTTCGACGATCGACGCGCTGGCCCTGCTCAAGGGCCAGGTGAAGGAGGCGGTGGAGGCGGGGGACGGAGTGCTGGCAGTGTCGTTCGACATTGCAAACGCCTTCAACTCCGTCCCCCACTCGACGATATTGGAGGCGCTCCGGTATCACGGAGTGCCCCAATACCTGCAGGATCTGCTGGCCAGCTACCTGGAGGGCCGAGAGGTCCTCCTCGCGGACCGGACGGGCACGGTGAGGCGGTACGGAGCAGAGTCCGGTGTTCCGCAGGGGTCAGTTCTGGGGCCCTCCCTGTGGAACATCGGGTTCGACTGGCTCCTACGCGGAGTCCTCCTCCAGGGCACGAGTGTCATCTGCTACGCGGATGACACTCTCCTCACTGCCCGGGGGAGGAACTTTGGAGACGCGGCCTGTCTGGCCTCGGCTGGCGGATCCCTGGTTGCAGAGAGGATCCGCCTCCTGGGATTGAAGGTGGCGCTGCACAAGACCGAGGCCGTATTCTTTCACGGGCCTCGGCAGCGCTGCCCTCCCGACGCCCACATCGTCGTAGAGGGCGTCCGGATAGAGGTCCAGCCCCAGATGAAGTATCTGGGCCTGGTGCTGGACGAGAGGTGGCGCTTCGGCCCGCATTTCAGCGGGCTGTCGACGCGCCTCCTGAAAGCCGCGGACGCCCTCTCGCGGCTGCTCCCGAACCTGGGGGGGCCCAAGGTGGGGTGCCGGCGCCTCTATGCCGGCGTCCTCAGGAGCATGGCCCTATACGGGGCCCCTATCTGGGCGGACTCACTCCACAGGAGGGAGAATGCGACCGCCATCCGCAAGCCCCAAAGGGCCATTGCACTGCGGGTGGCGAGGGCCTACCGCTCGGTGGGCTTTTCGGCGGCGTGCGCTCTGGCCGGCACCCCTCCTTGGGAGCTGGAGGCTTGGGTGCTCGCCAGAGTGTACGAGTGGACCGCGCAACGAAGGGCGCTCGGGGAGCGCCCCGTCGCCGAAGAGCGGGAGGCCGTGCGGCGGGAGGCGAGGGACGCAATCGTCCTTCACTGGACAGAGGACCTCGCCACCGCCGCCTTTGGCCGCCGGACGTTGGACGCGCTCGGCCCGGTCCTGCAGAGCTGGCTCGAGCGGTCCCACGGTTTCCTCTCGTTCCGTCTGGTGCAGGTGTTGTCCGGCCACGGCTGTTTCGGAACGTACCTGCACCGGATCGGGAGGGAGGAGACCCCGGCGTGCCACGACTGCGGCGCGGCGGAGGACACGGCGCAGCACACCCTCGAGGCGTGCCCGGCTTGGTCCGAGCTGCGCCGCGGTCTGACCGCGGCGGTCGGACAGGACCTCTCGCTTCCTGGTGTGATCAACGCCATGCTGGGGAGCGAGGAGGCCTGGGCAGCGGTGGCCTCCTTTTGCGAGGACGTAATCTCGCAAAAGGAGGAGGCGGAGCGCGCGCGGGAGGACGACCCTCTCGCTGTGCCGCTCCGCAGACGAAGAAGGGGTCGGAGAAGGCGCCAGCCTCTCCCCCCTCATGGTGGCGACGGGCGGGCGACAGGCACGGGGGTGCCGTCTCCCGCATTGCACCCATCACCACCTTCGTCGGTCACTCCCGGGCCCCCGTGAGGGGCCCGCCCTGAAGGACAATCGTCGGCGGAGGACTGGACGTTAAGGCTACGCTGGTTTCCCAGTCCCCCGCCACTCGGACGAAGCGGGAGTGCCGCTGGGTTTTTTAGTGGGTATACCGGGTCAGACCCGGGAGTCCCACATAGCCCCCCATCCCCCGATGGGAGGGTATGCGTAACGCATTTTTCCCAGCGCAAAAAAAAAAAAAAAAAAAAAAGGTTAGGTTAGGTTAGGTTAGGTTAGGTTAGGTTAGGTTAGGTTAGGTTAGGTTAGGTTGTTCGAGGGGATCATCGCGTCCCGGCTTCATGGCCTTTTGCGGGGGGTAGGGCCGGACCTGTCGGACGCCCAATTCGGCTTCCGACAAGGGCGTTCGACGATCGACGCGCTGGCCCTACTCAAGGGCCAGGTGAAGGAGGCGGTGGAGGCGGGGGACGGAGTGCTGGCAGTGTCGTTCGACATTGCAAACGCCTTCAACTCCGTCCCCCACTCGACGATATTGGAGGCGCTCCGGTATCACGGAGTGCCCCAATACCTGCAGGATCTGCTGGCCAGCTACCTGGAGGGCCGAGAGGTCCTCCTCGCGGACCGGACGGGCACGGTGAGGCGGTACGGAGCAGAGTCCGGTGTTCCGCAGGGGTCAGTTCTGGGGCCCTCCCTGTGGAACATCGGGTTCGACTGGCTCCTACGCGGAGTCCTCCTCCAGGGCACGAGTGTCATCTGCTACGCGGATGACACTCTCCTCACTGCCCGGGGGAGGAACTTTGGAGACGCGGCCTGTCTGGCCTCGGCTGGCGGATCCCTGGTTGCAGAGAGGATCCGCCTCCTGGGATTGAAGGTGGCGCTGCACAAGACCGAGGCCGTATTCTTTCACGGGCCTCGGCAGCGCTGCCCTCCCGACGCCCACATCGTCGTAGAGGGCGTCCGGATAGAGGTCCAGCCCCAGATGAAGTATCTGGGCCTGGTGCTGGACGAGAGGTGGCGCTTCGGCCCGCATTTCAGCGGGCTGTCGACGCGCCTCCTGAAAGCCGCGGACGCCCTCTCGCGGCTGCTCCCGAACCTGGGGGGGCCCAAGGTGGGGTGCCGGCGCCTCTATGCCGGCGTCCTCAGGAGCATGGCCCTGTACGGGGCCCCTATCTGGGCGGACTCACTCCACAGGAGGGAGAATGCGACCGCCATCCGCAAGCCCCAAAGGGCCATTGCACTGCGGGTGGCGAGGGCCTACCGCTCGGTGGGCTTTTCGGCGGCGTGCGCTCTGGCCGGCACCCCTCCTTGGGAGCTGGAGGCTTGGGTGCTCGCCAGAGTGTACGAGTGGACCGCGCAACGAAGGGCGCTCGGGGAGCGCCCCGTCGCCGAAGAGCGGGAGGCCGTGCGGCGGGAGGCGAGGGACGCAATCGTCCTTCACTGGACAGAGGACCTCGCCACCGCCGCCTTCGGCCGCCGGACGTTGGACGCGCTCGGCCCGGTCCTGCAGAGCTGGCTCGAGCGGTCCCACGGTTTCCTCTCGTTCCGTCTGGTGCAGGTGTTGTCCGGCCACGGCTGTTTCGGAACGTACCTGCACCGGATCGGGAGGGAGGAGACCCCGGCGTGCCACGACTGCGGCGCGGCGGAGGACACGGCGCAGCACACCCTCGAGGCGTGCCCGGCTTGGTCCGAGCTGCGCCGCGGTCTGACCGCGTTGGTCGGACAGGACCTCTCGCTTCCTGGTGTGATCAACGCCATGCTGGGGAGCGAGGAGGCCTGGGCAGCGGTGGCCTCCTTTTGCGAGGACGTAATCTCGCAAAAGGAGGAGGCGGAGCGCGCGCGGGAGGACGACCCTCTCGCTGTGCCGCTCCGCAGACGAAGAAGGGGTCGGAGAAGGCGCCAGCCTCTCCCCCCTCATGGTGGCGATGGGCGGGCGACAGGCACGGGGGTGCCGTCTCCCGCATTGCACCCATCACCACCTTCGTCGGTCACTCCCGGGCCCCCGTGAGGGGCCCGCCCTGAAGGACAATCGTCGGCGGAGGACTGGACGTTAAGGCTACGCTGGTTTCCCAGTCCCCCGCCACTCGGACGAAGCGGGAGTGCCGCTGGGTTTTTTAGTGGGTATACCGGGTCAGACCCGGGAGTCCCACATAGCCCCCCATCCCCCGATGGGAGGGTATGCGTAACGCATTTTTCCCAGCGCAAAAAAAAAAAAAAAAAAAAAAAAAAGGTTAGGTTAGGTTAGGTTGGGGGACCACCCCACAGTGCTTGCGTCCACGTCGCGTCCCCTGGAAACAGCCCAGTTCTGACCACCGTAACGGAGTGGCAGACTGGGTTGGCCAAAGTGCACTGTGCCTTCGCGGATTTTAATTTTATCTCAGTTGTGTCTTGTCTGCGAACCTGCCGGGATCATGCCGACCCCTGAGCGGGACGCCTCCGGGCGATTTTTAAAACAAAAAGGCCCTTCTCAGGGCCAACCCAAAGGCCCTTCTCAGGGCCAACCCAAAGGCCCTTCTCAGGGCCAACCCAAAGGCCCTTCTCAGGGCCAACCAAAAGGCCCTTCTCAGGGCCAACCCAAAGGCCCTTCTCAGGGCCAAGCCGACGCTTCGGCGTCAGAAGCTAGCCGCGCGCCGTCTGCGGCTAGCTTCTTTGGAGGGGCGGACGAGTCGTCGTCCGACAACGACTCACTCATCACTGTGTCGGACGCGGACGACTCTCGTTCGCGGAAAAGAGTCCACCGGAGCGGTGGGTCCGAGGGCTCCTCGGCCTCGGGGTCGACGCGGTCGCCGAAGGCTAAAAAGCCGACGGCTGCCGCGGAGACCCATGTCGTTGGGCTCGAGAACGCCCAACGCCAGCTGGATCTGGCTCGGCGGGCTCAGCTCCAGCAAGAGCTGGAGGAGCGGGTCGCTGCCGCGGAGAAGCGGGCGCACGTCGCCCGGGCCAAGTCCGGGTACGGTGCGCCCCGCGTCGTATACGCGGACCACTCCCTGGCCGAGCTGGAGAGGATGGCGGAGGAGGACGAGAGGGAGATCGCGGAGGTCGCCTCGAAGTCCTCCAACATAAAGGGGACCCTTCAAAAGGCCCTGAAATGTAGGGCCGCGAGCATGCGCGGCGTCGTTGCGGAGCTGGTCCAGCGCAGCTCCACAGACGAAACGCGGCAACTGCAGGCGAAGGTGGATCGCCTGCAGTCGGAGGTCAGCCAGCTTCATCAGAAGCTGGCTGAAGCCACGGCCCGGCCACAACAGGCCAAGTCGAGCCCTGCGGCAGAGGGCCCCTCCTCCAACCTTGAGGATATCATCCGCAAGGTCGTAATGCAGGAGAGGGCCTTCACAAGAGCCTGCTTAGCGGGCATTGAGGACCGGCTCCTGCCGGAGAAGCGCCTCCGACCGGCCCTTGCGGCAGACGCGAGGCAGCGTGAGCCGGTCCCGTCCTGCTCCCACGCGGACGACGCCCTTCTCCTCCCCTCAACGACCCCGTCCAACGAGTGGACGGAAGTGGTCCGCAAGGGGAAGGGCAAGGGCAAAAAGTCGGCGACGGCCGTCCCCGCCGTCCCCGCCGCCACCGCCGCTCCCAGCAAGTCGCAGACGACCGGCAAGGGAAAGCGGACGGGGAAGGGGAAGGGGAAGCGAAGGGTGCAGCTGGTCTCCCCAAAAACCGCGGCCGTCGTGGTGACGCTCACCGCGGAGGCTGCGGACCGAGGGGAGACGTACGCGTCCGTTTTGGTGCGGGCGCGTGCGAACGCCGATCCCACCCAGCTGGGGATCGGCAGTGTGTCCTGCCGGCGGACCCAGGCCGGGGCTCGAATATTCGAGTTCCCGGGGGCAGAGGGGAGTGCCCATGCGGACCTCTTTGCAGCCAAGCTGCAGGAGGTCATCGCAGACTCGGCCAAGGTGGCACGGCCGGTCAAGTCGGCGGCCATAGAGGTGACGGACCTGGACGACTCCGTCACCAAGGAGGAGGTGGTAGCGGCGGTCGCAGCGATAGGGGGCTGCGGCGTCGCGGCGGTCCAAGGCCGGGACATAAGGCCCGGCCGCGGCGGCATGGGCACCATGCGCCTCGAGTGCCCAATCGCCGCTGCCAAAGCCGTCCTTGCCAAGGGACGGCTCACAGTCGGCTTTAGCTCGGGAGCGGTCCGGGCGCTCGAGGACCAGCCTCTGCGGTGTTTCCGGTGCTTCGGCATCGGACACACCCGGCCCCTGTGTCCGTCCACAGTGGACAGGTCGAACGCCTGCTACCGCTGCGGCAAGGACGGCCACAAAGCCGCCTCCTGCGAGGCCGCCACGCCGCACTGCGCGGTGTGTGCCGCCAGTGGCTGCCCGGCAGACCACGTGATGAAGGGGAGGAACTGCAGTCCTCCCCCTGTGCGGGGCAAAGCGCAGGCGCCGACCGGGCCTGCCAATAGCACCGCTGCTTCTGCGGTGGCTGCGGAGGAAGGGGGTGCGATGTCCGACTGATGGATAGGGTCGAACATCGCATACTCCAGGCGAACGCCAACCACTGCAGGGCAGCCCAGGATCTGCTGATGCAGACCATGGCTGAGTGGTTGGTGGACTTGGCGGTGGTCGCCGAGCCTTATTCGGTCCCTGGCCGTTGGCTGGGCGACCGGGACGGCCTGGTGGCGTTGGTGTCGCGGTCTTCCACGGACTCCCCTCCCCTCTCGCTCTTAGAGAGGGGACCGGGATACGTGGCCGCCGCGTGGGGAGACATGGCCCTGGTAGGGGTCTACTTCTCCCCGAACCGCTCTCTCTCCGACTTTGAGGATTTCCTCGAGATCCTCACCGCGGTCGTAGGGAGGGCGGCACCGCGCCAGGTCGTGGTGTTGGGCGACCTGAACGCCAAGTCGGTGGCCTGGGGCAACCCGGCCACCGGTTGCAACGTCCGGGGACGTGCCGTCGAGTTTTGGGCGGCCTCATGCGGTGTGTCCCTCCTCAACAGGGGGGCGGTCCACACGTGTGTGCGGCAACAGGGCGGATCGGTGGTGGACGTCTCGTTTGCCACCCCCGCGCTAGCCGCCCGCGTCGTCAACTGGCGGGTAGAGATGGTGGAGACCCTGTCGGACCACCGATATGTGCGGTTCGACATCTCCACCCAGGGGGGGGGGAGGGCCCGCGCCGGGCAATCTCCCTTCCCACGGTGGGCACTCACCCGCCTGGACCGGGAGGCAGCCGAGGAGGCGGCCTTTCTCCAGGACTGGCTTTCGCCCCCCCCTGTCGATGCCTTGGACGTGGACGCCGCAGCGGTCCAGCTCAGGGGGTCCCTGACCGAGGTGTGCAACTCCAGCATGCCTCGGTCTCGCCGTCCGCCTCCCCGTCGCGCCGTCTATTGGTGGACGCAGGAGCTGGCGGGTCTCCGGGCCGCCTGCGTTGCGGCCAGAAGGGCCTACGCGCGGAGCCGACGGCGCAGCGCCCAAAACCGAGTCCGGGCAGAGGAGGACCGCCTATACGCCTCTTACCAAGAGGCGAAGACGGCCCTCAAGTCTGCAATGGGCGCTGCGGAAGACTCGGCGAGGGCCGAGATGCTGGAGGGTCTCGACAGGGATCCTTATGGGAGACCGTACAAGGCGGCGCGGAACCAGCTACGCCCCTATGGTCCCCCACTGACGGAGACCCTCGAGCCGGCGTTGCTGGACGGGGTGGTCCGGTCCCTGTTTCCGCGCAGGACCGACTTCACCCCACCAGCGATGGATCCCCCGCAAGGGGCGGCTCCGCCTGACGAGCAGGTCCCCCCGGTGACGGTGGAGGAGCTCCGCGCGGGGGTTCTCACCCTCCGCGCGAAGAAGACGGCCCCCGGTCCAGACGGCGTCCCCGCACGGGTGGTGGCGATCGCCGCCTCCCAAATGGAGGACAGGTTTCGGGACCTCTTCAGCGCGTGCTTTACGGCTGGGAGGTTCCCGAAACTGTGGAAGGAGGGGCAGCTCTGCCTCCTCCGAAAGGAGGGACGTCCGGTGGACTCCCCGTCGGCATACCGGCCCATCGTCTTGCTCGATGAGGTCGGTAAACTGTTCGAGGGGATCATCGCGTCCCGGCTTCATGGCCTTTTGCGGGGGGTAGGGCCGGACCTGTCGGACGCCCAATTCGGCTTCCGACAAGGGCGTTCGACGATCGACGCGCTGGCCCTACTCAAGGGCCAGGTGAAGGAGGCGGTGGAGGCGGGGGACGGAGTGCTGGCAGTGTCGTTCGACATTGCAAACGCCTTCAACTCCGTCCCCCACTCGACGATATTGGAGGCGCTCCGGTATCACGGAGTGCCCCAATACCTACGGGATCTGCTGGCCAGCTACCTGGAGGGCCGAGAGGTCCTCCTCGCGGACCGGACGGGCACGGTGAGGCGGTACGGAGCAGAGTCCGGTGTTCCGCAGGGGTCAGTTCTGGGGCCCTCCCTGTGGAACATCGGGTTCGACTGGCTCCTACGCGGAGTCCTCCTCCAGGGCACGAGTGTCATCTGCTACGCGGATGACACTCTCCTCACTGCCCGGGGGAGGAACTTTGGAGACGCGGCCTGTCTGGCCTCGGCTGGCGGATCCCTGGTTGCAGAGAGGATCCGCCTCCTGGGATTGAAGGTGGCGCTGCACAAGACCGAGGCCGTATTCTTTCACGGGCCTCGGCAGCGCTGCCCTCCCGACGCCCACATCGTCGTAGAGGGCGTCCGGATAGAGGTCCAGCCCCAGATGAAGTATCTGGGCCTGGTGCTGGACGAGAGGTGGCGCTTCGGCCCGCATTTCAGCGGGCTGTCGACGCGCCTCCTGAAAGCCGCGGACGCCCTCTCGCGGCTGCTCCCGAACCTGGGGGGGCCCAAGGTGGGGTGCCGGCGCCTCTATGCCGGCGTCCTCAGGAGCATGGCCCTATACGGGGCCCCTATCTGGGCGGACTCCCTCCACAGGAGGGAGAATGCGACCGCCATCCGCAAGCCCCAAAGGGCCATTGCACTGCGGGTGGCGAGGGCCTACCGCTCGGTGGGCTTTTCGGCGGCGTGCGCTCTGGCCGGCACCCCTCCTTGGGAGCTGGAGGCTTGGGTGCTCGCCAGAGTGTACGAGTGGACCGCGCAACGAAGGGCGCTCGGGGAGCGCCCCGTCGCCGAAGAGCGGGAGGCCGTGCGGCGGGAGGCGAGGGACGCAATCGTCCTTCACTGGACAGAGGACCTCGCCACCGCCGCCTTTGGCCGCCGGACGTTGGACGCGCTCGGCCCGGTCCTGCAGAGCTGGCTCGAGCGGTCCCACGGTTTCCTCTCGTTCCGTCTGGTGCAGGTGTTGTCCGGCCACGGCTGTTTCGGAACGTACCTGCACCGGATCGGGAGGGAGGAGACCCCGGCGTGCCACGACTGCGGCGCGGCGGAGGACACGGCGCAGCACACCCTCGAGGCGTGCCCGGCTTGGTCCGAGCTGCGCCGCGGTCTGACCGCGGCGGTCGGACGGGACCTCTCGCTTCCTGGCGTGATCAACGCCATGCTGGGGAGCGAGGAGGCCTGGGCAGCGGTGGCCTCCTTTTGCGAGGACGTAATCTCGCAAAAGGAGGAGGCGGAGCGCGCGCGGGAGGACGACCCTCTCGCTGTGCCGCTCCGCAGACGAAGAAGGGGTCGGAGAAGGCGCCAGCCTCTCTCCCCTCATGGTGGTGATGGGCGGGCGACAGGCACGGGGGTGCCGTCTCCCGCATTGCACCCATCACCACCTTCGTCGGTCACTCCCGGGCCCCCGTGAGGGGCCCGCCCTGAAGGACAATCGTCGGCGGAGGACTGGACGTTAAGGCTACGCTGGTTTCCCAGTCCCCCGCCACTCGGACGAAGCGGGAGTGCCGCTGGGTTTTTTAGTGGGTATACCGGGTCAGACCCGGGAGTCCCACATAGCCCCCCATCCCCCGATGGGAGGGTATGCGTAACGCATTTTTCCCAGCGCAAAAAAAAAAAAAAAAAAAAAAAAAAAGGTTAGGTTAGGTTAGGTTAGGTTAGGTTAGGTTACGCCCTCTCGCGGCTGCTCCCGAACCTGGGGGGGCCCAAGGTGGGGTGCCGGCGCCTCTATGCCGGCGTCCTCAGGAGCATGGCCCTATACGGGGCCCCTATCTGGGCGGACTCCCTCCACAGGAGGGAGAATGCGACCGCCATCCGCAAGCCCCAAAGGGCCATTGCACTGCGGGTGGCGAGGGCCTACCGCTCGGTGGGCTTTTCGGCGGCGTGCGCTCTGGCCGGCACCCCTCCTTGGGAGCTGGAGGCTTGGGTGCTCGCCAGGGTGTACGAGTGGACCGCGCAACGAAGGGCGCTCGGGGAGCGCCCCGTCGCCGAAGAGCGGGAGGCCGTGCGGCGGGAGGCGAGGGACGCAATCGTCCTTCACTGGACAGAGGACCTCGCCACCGCCGCCTTTGGCCGCCGGACGTTGGACGCGCTCGGCCCGGTCCTGCAGAGCTGGCTCGAGCGGTCCCACGGTTTCCTCTCGTTCCGTCTGGTGCAGGTGTTGTCCGGCCACGGCTGTTTCGGAACGTACCTGCACCGGATCGGGAGGGAGGAGACCCCGGCGTGCCACGACTGCGGCGCGGCGGAGGACACGGCGCAGCACACCCTCGAGGCGTGCCCGGCTTGGTCCGAGCTGCGCCGCGGTCTGACCGCGGCGGTCGGACAGGACCTCTCGCTTCCTGGTGTGATCAACGCCATGCTGGGGAGCGAGGAGGCCTGGGCAGCGGTGGCCTCCTTTTGCGAGGACGTAATCTCGCAAAAGGAGGAGGCGGAGCGCGCGCGGGAGGACGACCCTCTCGCTGTGCCGCTCCGCAGACGAAGAAGGGGTCGGAGAAGGCGCCAGCCTCTCCCCCCTCATGGTGGCGATGGGCGGGCGACAGGCACGGGGGTGCCGTCTCCCGCATTGCACCCATCACCACCTTCGTCGGTCACTCCCGGGCCCCCGTGAGGGGCCCGCCCTGAAGGACAATCGTCGGCGGAGGACTGGACGTTAAGGCTACGCTGGTTTCCCAGTCCCCCGCCACACGGACGAAGCGGGAGTGCCGCTGGGTTTTTTAGTGGGTATACCGGGTCAGACCCGGGAGTCCCACATAGCCCCCCATCCCCCGATGGGAGGGTATGCGTAACGCATTTTTCCCAGCGCAAAAAAAAAAAAAAAAAAAAAAAAAAAAAAAAAAGGTTAGGTTAGGTTAGGTTTCCTGCCGGAGAAGCGCCTCCGACCGGCCCTTGCGGCAGACGCGAGGCAGCGTGAGCCGGGCCCGTCCTGCTCCCACGCGGACGACGCCCTTCTCCTCCCCTCAACGACCCCGTCCAACGAGTGGACGGAAGTGGTCCGCAAGGGGAAGGGCAAGGGCAAAAAGTCGGCGACGGCCGTCCCCGCCGTCCCCGCCGCCACCACCGCTCCCAGCAAGTCGCAGACGACCGGCAAGGGAAAGCGGACGGGGAAAGGGAAGAGGAGGGTGCAGCTGGTCTCCCCAAAAACCGCAGCCGTCGTGGTGACGCTCACCGCGGAGGCTGCGGACCGAGGGGAGACGTACGCATCCGTTTTGGTGCGGGCGCGTGCGAACGCCGATCCCACCCAGCTGGGGATCGGCAGTGTGTCCTGCCGGCGGACCCAGGCCGGGGCTCGAATATTCGAGTTCCCGGGGGCAGAGGGGAGTGCCCATGCGGACCTCTTTGCAGCCAAGCTGCAGGAGGTCATCGCGGATTCGGCCAAGGTGGCACGGCCGGTCAAGTCGGCGGCCATAGAGGTGACGGACCTGGACGACTCCGTCACCAAGGAGGAGGTGGTAGCGGCGGTCGCAGCGATAGGGGGCTGTGGCGTCGCGGCGGTCCAAGGCCGGGACATAAGGCCCGGCCGCGGCGGCATGGGCACCATGCGCCTCGAGTGCCCAATCGCCGCTGCCAAAGCCGTCCTTGCCAAGGGACGGCTTACAGTCGGGTTTAGCTCGGGAGCGGTCCGGGCGCTCGAGGACCAGCCTCTGCGGTGTTTCCGGTGCTTCGGCATCGGACACACCCGGCCCCTGTGTCCGTCCGCAGTGGACAGGTCGAACGCCTGCTACCGCTGCGGCAAGGACGGCCACAAAGCCGCCTCCTGCGAGGCCGCCACGCCGCACTGCGCGGTGTGTGCCGCCAGTGGCTGCCCGGCAGACCACGCAATGAAGGGGAGGAACTGCAGTCCTCCCCCTGTGCGGGGCAAAGCGCAGGCGCCGACCGGGCCTGCCACTAGCACCGCTGCTTCTGCGGTGGCTGCGGAGGAAGGGGGTGCGATGTCCGACTGATGGATAGGGTCGAACATCGCATACTCCAGGCGAACGCCAACCACTGCAGGGCAGCCCAGGATCTGCTGATGCAGACCATGGCTGAGTGGTTGGTGGACTTGGCGGTGGTCGCCGAGCCTTATTCGGTCCCTGGCCGTTGGCTGGGCGACCGGGACGGCCTGGTGGCGTTGGTGTCGCGGTCTTCCACGGACTCCCCTCCCCTCTCGCTCTTAGAGAGGGGACCGGGATACGTGGCCGCCGCGTGGGGAGACATGGCCCTGGTAGGGGTCTACTTCTCCCCGAACCGCTCTCTCTCCGACTTTGAGGATTTCCTCGAGATCCTCACCGCGGTCGTAGGGAGGGCGGCACCGCGCCAGGTCGTGGTGTTGGGCGACCTGAACGCCAAGTCGGTGGCCTGGGGCAACCCGGCCCCCGGTTGCAACGTCCGGGGACGCGCCGTCGAGTTTTGGGCGGCCTCATGCGGTGTGTCCCTCCTCAACAGGGGGGCGGTCCACACGTGTGTGCGGCAACAGGGCGGATCGGTGGTGGACGTCTCGTTTGCCACCCCCGCGCTAGCCGCCCGCGTCGTCAACTGGCGGGTAGAGATGGTGGAGACCCTGTCGGACCACCGATATGTGCGGTTCGACATCTCCACCCAGGGGGGGGGGAGGGCCCGCGCCGGGCAATCTCCCTTCCCACGGTGGGCACTCACCCGCCTGGACCGGGAGGCAGCCGAGGAGGCGGCCTTTCTCCAGGACTGGCTTTCGCCCCCCCCTGTCGATGCCTTGGACGTGGACGCCGCAGCGGTCCAGCTCAGGGGGTCCCTGACCGAGGTGTGCAACTCCAGCATGCCTCGGTCTCGCCGTCCGCCTCCCCGTCGCGCCGTCTATTGGTGGACGCAGGAGCTGGCGGGTCTCCGGGCCGCCTGCGTTGCGGCCAGAAGGGCCTACGCGCGGAGCCGACGGCGCAGCGCCCAAAACCGAGTCCGGGCAGAGGAGGACCGCCTATACGCCTCTTACCAAGAGGCGAGGACGGCCCTCAAGTCTGCAATGGGCGCTGCGGAAGACTCGGCGAGGGCCGAGATGCTGGAGGGTCTCGACAGGGATCCTTATGGGAGACCGTACAAGGCGGCGCGGAACCAGCTACGCCCCTATGGTCCCCCACTGACGGAGACCCTCGAGCCGGCGTTGCTGGACGGGGTGGTCCGGTCCCTGTTTCCGCGCAGGACCGACTTCACCCCACCAGCGATGGATCCCCCGCAAGGGGCGGCTCCGCCGGACGAGCAGGTCCCCCCGGTGACGGTGGAGGAGCTCCGCGCGGGGGTTCTCACCCTCCGCGCAAAGAAGACGGCCCCCGGGCCAGACGGCGTCCCCGCACGGGTGGTGGCGATCGCCGCCTCCCAAATGGAGGACAGGTTTCGGGACCTCTTCAGCGCGTGCTTTACGGCTGGGAGGTTCCCGAAACTGTGGAAGGAGGGGCAGCTCTGCCTCCTCCGAAAGGAGGGACGTCCGGTGGACTCCCCGTCGGCATACCGGCCCATCGTCTTGCTCGATGAGGTCGGTAAACTGCTCGAGGGGATCATCGCGTCCCGGCTTCATGGCCTTTTGCGGGGGGTAGGGCCGGACCTGTCGGACGCCCAATTCGGCTTCCGACAAGGGCGTTCGACGATCGACGCGCTGGCCCTACTCAAGGGCCAGGTGAAGGAGGCGGTGGAGGCGGGGGACGGAGTGCTGGCAGTGTCGTTCGACATTGCAAACGCCTTCAACTCCGTCCCCCACTCGACGATATTGGAGGCGCTCCGGTATCACGGAGTGCCCCAATACCTGCAGGATCTGCTGGCCAGCTACCTGGAGGGCCGAGAGGTCCTCCTCGCGGACCGGACGGGCACGGTGAGGCGGTACGGAGCAGAGTCCGGTGTTCCGCAGGGGTCAGTTCTGGGGCCCTCCCTGTGGAACATCGGGTTCGACTGGCTCCTACGCGGAGTCCTCCTCCAGGGCACGAGTGTCATCTGCTACGCGGATGACACTCTCCTCACTGCCCGGGGGAGGAACTTTGGAGACGCGGCCTGTCTGGCCTCGGCTGGCGGATCCCTGGTTGCAGAGAGGATCCGCCTCCTGGGATTGAAGGTGGCGCTGCACAAGACCGAGGCCGTATTCTTTCACGGGCCTCGGCAGCGCTGCCCTCCCGACGCCCACATCGTCGTAGAGGGCGTCCGGATAGAGGTCCAGCCCCAGATGAAGTATCTGGGCCTGGTGCTGGACGAGAGGTGGCGCTTCGGCCCGCATTTCAGCGGGCTGTCGACGCGCCTCCTGAAAGCCGCGGACGCCCTCTCGCGGCTGCTCCCGAACCTGGGGGGGCCCAAGGTGGGGTGCCGGCGCCTCTATGCCGGCGTCCTCAGGAGCATGGCCCTATACGGGGCCCCTATCTGGGCGGACTCACTCCACAGGA
Source organism: Amphipoea lucens (assembly GCA_947508005.1). Lineage (NCBI taxonomy): Eukaryota > Metazoa > Arthropoda > Insecta > Lepidoptera > Noctuidae > Amphipoea > Amphipoea lucens. The sequence continues at coordinate 42,640 of CANNSA010000002.1, forward strand.
GGGAGAATGCGACCGCCATCCGCAAGCCCCAAAGGGCCATTGCACTGCGGGTGGCGAGGGCCTACCGCTCGGTGGGCTTTTCGGCGGCGTGCGCTCTGGCCGGCACCCCTCCTTGGGAGCTGGAGGCTTGGGTGCTCGCCAGAGTGTACGAGTGGACCGCGCAACGAAGGGCGCTCGGGGAGCGCCCCGTCGCCGAAGAGCGGGAGGCCGTGCGGCGGGAGGCGAGGGACGCAATCGTCCTTCACTGGACAGAGGACCTCGCCACCGCCGCCTTCGGCCGCCGGACGTTGGACGCGCTCGGCCCGGTCCTGCAGAGCTGGCTCGAGCGGTCCCACGGTTTCCTCTCGTTCCGTCTGGTGCAGGTGTTGTCCGGCCACGGCTGTTTCGGAACGTACCTGCACCGGATCGGGAGGGAGGAGACCCCGGCGTGCCACGACTGCGGCGCGGCGGAGGACACGGCGCAGCACACCCTCGAGGCGTGCCCGGCTTGGTCCGAGCTGCGCCGCGGTCTGACCGCGGCGGTCGGACAGGACCTCTCGCTTCCTGGTGTGATCAACGCCATGCTGGGGAGCGAGGAGGCCTGGGCAGCGGTGGCCTCCTTTTGCGAGGACGTAATCTCGCAAAAGGAGGAGGCGGAGCGCGCGCGGGAGGACGACCCTCTCGCTGTGCCGCTCCGCAGACGAAGAAGGGGTCGGAGAAGGCGCCAGCCTCTCCCCCCTCATGGTGGCGATGGGCGGGCGACAGGCACGGGGGTGCCGTCTCCCGCATTGCACCCATCACCACCTTCGTCGGTCACTCCCGGGCCCCCGTGAGGGGCCCGCCCTGAAGGACAATCGTCGGCGGAGGACTGGACGTTAAGGCTACGCTGGTTTCCCAGTCCCCCGCCACTCGGACGAAGCGGGAGTGCCGCTGGGTTTTTTAGTGGGTATACCGGGTCAGACCCGGGAGTCCCACATAGCCCCCCATCCCCCGATGGGAGGGTATGCGTAACGCATTTTTCCCAGCGCAAAAAAAAAAAAAAAAAAAAAAAAAAAAGGTTAGGTTAGGTTAGGTTAGGTTAGGTTAGGTTAGGTTAGGTTAGGTTAGGTTAGGTTAGGTTAGGTTAGGTTAGGTTAGGTTAGGTTAGGTTAGGTTAGGTTAGGTTAGGTTAGGTTAGGTTAGGTTAGGTTAGGTTAGGTTAGGTTAGGTTAGGTTAGGTTAGGTTAGGTTTCGCCGAAGGCTAAAAAGCCGACGGCTGCCGCGGAGACCCATGTCGTTGGGCTCGAGAACGCCCAACGCCAGCTGGATCTGGCTCGGCGGGCTCAGCTCCAGCAAGAGCTGGAGGAGCGGGTCGCTGCCGCGGAGAAGCGGGCGCACGTCGCCCGGGCCAAGTCCGGGTACGGTGCGCCCCGCGTCGTATACGCGGACCACTCCCTGGCCGAGCTGGAGAGGATGGCGGAGGAGGACGAGAGGGAGATCGCGGAGGTCGCCTCGAAGTCCTCCAACATAAAGGGGACCCTACAAAAGGCCCTGAAATGTAGGGCCGCGAGCATGCGCGGCGTCGTTGCGGAGCTGGTCCAGCGCAGCTCCACCGACGAAACGCGGCAACTGCAGGCGAAGGTGGATCGCCTGCAGTCGGAGGTCAGCCAGCTTCATCAGAAGCTGGCTGAAGCCACGGCCCGGCCACAACAGGCCAAGTCGAGCCCTGCGGCAGAGGGCCCCTCCTCCAACCTTGAGGATATCATCCGCAAGGTCGTAATGGAGGAGAGGGCCTTCACAAGAGCCTGCTTGGCGGGCATAGAGGACCGGCTCCTGCCGGAGAAGCGCCTCCGACCGGCCCTTGCGGCAGACGCGAGGCAGCGTGAGCCGGGCCCGTCCTGCTCCCACGCGGACGACGCCCTTCTCCTCCCCTCAACGACCCCGTCCAACGAGTGGACGGAAGTGGTCCGCAAGGGGAAGGGCAAGGGCAAAAAGTCGGCGACGGCCGTCCCCGCCGTCCCCGCCGCCACCACCGCTCCCAGCAAGTCGCAGACGACCGGCAAGGGAAAGCGGACGGGGAAAGGGAAGAGAAGGGTGCAGCTGGTCTCCCCAAAAACCGCAGCCGTCGTGGTGACGCTCACCGCGGAGGCTGCGGACCGAGGGGAGACGTACGCGTCCGTTTTGGTGCGGGCGCGTGCGAACGCCGATCCCACCCAGCTGGGGATCGGCAGTGTGTCCTGCCGGCGGACCCAGGCCGGGGCTCGAATATTCGAGTTCCCGGGGGCAGAGGGGAGTGCCCATGCGGACCTCTTTGCAGCCAAGCTGCAGGAGGTCATCGCGGATTCGGCCAAGGTGGCACGGCCGGTCAAGTCGGCGGCCATAGAGGTGACGGACCTGGACGACTCCGTCACCAAGGAGGAGGTGGTAGCGGCGGTCGCAGCGATAGGGGGCTGTGGCGTCGCGGCGGTCCAAGGCCGGGACATAAGGCCCGGCCGCGGCGGCATGGGCACCATGCGCCTGCCCAATCGCCGCTGCCAAAGCCGTCCTTGCCAAGGGACGGCTCACAGTCGGCTTTAGCTCGGGAGCGGTCCGGGCGCTCGAGGACCAGCCTCTGCGGTGTTTCCGGTGCTTCGGCATCGGACACACCCGGCCCCTGTGTCCGTCCGCAGTGGACAGGTCGAACGCCTGCTACCGCTGCGGCAAGGACGGCCACAAAGCCGCCTCCTGCGAGGCCGCCACGCCGCACTGCGCGGTGTGTGCCGCCAGTGGCTGCCCGGCAGACCACACAATGAAGGGGAGGAACTGCAGTCCTCCCCCTGTGCGGGGCAAAGCGCAGGCGCCGACCGGGCCTGCAAATAACACCGCTGCTTCTGCGGTGGCTGCGGAGGAAGGGGGTGCGATGTCCGACTGATGGATAGGGTCGAACATCGCATACTCCAGGCGAACGCCAACCACTGCAGGGCAGCCCAGGATCTGCTGATGCAGACCATGGCTGAGTGGTTGGTGGACTTGGCGGTGGTCGCCGAGCCTTATTCGGTCCCTGGCCGTTGGCTGGGCGACCGGGACGGCCTGGTGGCGTTGGTGTCGCGGTCTTCCACGGACTCCCCTCCCCTCTCGCTCTTAGAGAGGGGACCGGGATACGTGGCCGCCGCGTGGGGAGACATGGCCCTGGTAGGGGTCTACTTCTCCCCGAACCGCTCTCTCTCCGACTTTGAGGATTTCCTCGAGATCCTCACCGCGGTCGTAGGGAGGGCGGCACCGCGCCAGGTCGTGGTGTTGGGCGACCTGAACGCCAAGTCGGTGGCCTGGGGCAACCCGGCCCCCGGTTGCAACGTCCGGGGACGCGCCGTCGAGTTTTGGGCGGCCTCATGCGGTGTGTCCCTCCTCAACAGGGGGGCGGTCCACACGTGTGTGCGGCAACAGGGCGGATCGGTGGTGGACGTCTCGTTTGCCACCCCCGCGCTAGCCGCCCGCGTCGTCAACTGGCGGGTAGAGATGGTGGAGACCCTGTCGGACCACCGATATGTGCGGTTCGACATCTCCACCCAGGGGGGGGGGAGGGCCCGCGCCGGGCAATCTCCCTTCCCACGGTGGGCACTCACCCGCCTGGACCGGGAGGCAGCCGAGGAGGCGGCCTTTCTCCAGGACTGGCTTTCGCCCCCCCCTGTCGATGCCTTGGACGTGGACGCCGCAGCGGTCCAGCTCAGGGGGTCCCTGACCGAGGTGTGCAACTCCAGCATGCCTCGGTCTCGCCGTCCGCCTCCCCGTCGCGCCGTCTATTGGTGGACGCAGGAGCTGGCGGGTCTCCGGGCCGCCTGCGTTGCGGCCAGAAGGGCCTACGCGCGGAGCCGACGGCGCAGCGCCCAAAACCGAGTCCGGGCAGAGGAGGACCGCCTATACGCCTCTTACCAAGAGGCGAAGACGGCCCTCAAGTCTGCAATGGGCGCTGCGGATGACTCGGCGAGGGCCGAGATGCTGGAGGGTCTCGACAGGGATCCTTATGGGAGACCGTACAAGGCGGCGCGGAACCAGCTACGCCCCTATGGTCCCCCACTGACGGAGACCCTCGAGCCGGCGTTGCTGGACGGGGTGGTCCGGTCCCTGTTTCCGCGCAGGACCGACTTCACCCCACCAGCGATGGATCCCCCGCAAGGGGCGGCTCCGCCGGACGAGCAGGTCCCCCCGGTGACGGTGGAGGAGCTCCGCGCGGGGGTTCTCACCCTCCGCGCGAAGAAGACGGCCCCCGGGCCAGACGGCGTCCCCGCACGGGTGGTGGCGATCGCCGCCTCCCAAATGGAGGACAGGTTTCGGGACCTCTTCAGCGCGTGCTTTACGGCTGGGAGGTTCCCGAAACTGTGGAAGGAGGGGCAGCTCTGCCTCCTCCGAAAGGAGGGACGTCCGGCGGACTCCCCGTCGGCATACCGGCCCATCGTCTTGCTCGATGAGGTCGGTAAACTGTTCGAGGGGATCATCGCGTCCCGGCTTCATGGCCTTTTGCGGGGGGTAGGGCCGGACCTGTCGGACGCCCAATTCGGCTTCCGACAAGGGCGTTCGACGATCGACGCGCTGGCCCTACTCAAGGGCCAGGTGAAGGAGGCGGTGGAGGCGGGGAACGGAGTGCTGGCAGTGTCGTTCGACATTGCAAACGCCTTCAACTCCGTCCCCCACTCGACGATATTGGAGGCGCTCCGGTATCACGGAGTGCCCCAATACCTGCACGATCTGCTGGCCAGCTACCTGGAGGGCCGAGAGGTCCTCCTCGCGGACCGGACGGGCACGGTGAGGCGGTACGGAGCAGAGTCCGGTGTTCCGCAGGGGTCAGTTCTGGGGCCCTCCCTGTGGAACATCGGGTTCGACTGGCTCCTACGCGGAGTCCTCCTCCAGGGCACGAGTGTCATCTGCTACGCGGATGACACTCTCCTCACTGCCCGGGGGAGGAACTTTGGAGACGCGGCCTGTCTGGCCTCGGCTGGCGGATCCCTGGTTGCAGACAGGATCCGCCTCCTGGGATTGAAGGTGGCGCTGCACAAGACCGAGGCCGTATTCTTTCACGGGCCTCGGCAGCGCTGCCCTCCCGACGCCCACATCGTCGTAGAGGGCGTCCGGATAGAGGTCCAGCCCCAGATGAAGTATCTGGGCCTGGTGCTGGACGAGAGGTGGCGCTTCGGCCCGCATTTCAGCGGGCTGTCGACGCGCCTCCTGAAAGCCGCGGACGCCCTCTCGCGGCTGCTCCCGAACCTGGGGGGGCCCAAGGTGGGGTGCCGGCGCCTCTATGCCGGCGTCCTCAGGAGCATGGCCCTATACGGGGCCCCTATCTGGGCGGACTCCCTCCACAGGAGGGAGAATGCGACCGCCATCCGCAAGCCCCAAAGGGCCATTGCACTGCGGGTGGCGAGGGCCTACCGCTCGGTGGGCTTTTCGGCGGCGTGCGCTCTGGCCGGCACCCCTCCTTGGGAGCTGGAGGCTTGGGTGCTCGCCAGAGTGTACGAGTGGACCGCGCAACGAAGGGCGCTCGGGGAGCGCCCCGTCGCCGAAGAGCGGGAGGCCGTGCGGCGGGAGGCGAGGGACGCAATCGTCCTTCACTGGACAGAGGACCTCGCCACCGCCGCCTTTGGCCGCCGGACGTTGGACGCGCTCGGCCCGGTCCTGCAGAGCTGGCTCGAGCGGTCCCACGGTTTCCTCTCGTTCCGTCTGGTGCAGGTGTTGTCCGGCCACGGCTGTTTCGGAACGTACCTGCACCGGATCGGGAGGGAGGAGACGCCGGCGTGCCACGACTGCGGCGCGGCGGAGGACACGGCGCAGCACACCCTCGAGGCGTGCCCGGCTTGGTCCGAGCTGCGCCGCGGTCTGACCGCGGCGGTCGGACAGGACCTCTCGCTTCCTGGTGTGATCAACGCCATGCTGGGGAGCGAGGAGGCCTGGGCAGCGGTGGCCTCCTTTTGCGAGGACGTAATCTCGCAAAAGGAGGAGGCGGAGCGCGCGCGGGAGGACGACCCTCTCGCTGTGCCGCTCCGCAGACGAAGAAGGGGTCGGAGAAGGCGACAGCCTCTCCCCCCTCATGGTGGCGATGGGCGGGCGACAGGCACGGGGGTGCCGTCTCCCGCATTGCACCCATCACCACCTTCGTCGGTCACTCCCGGGCCCCCGTGAGGGGCCCGCCCTGAAGGACAATCGTCGGCGGAGGACTGGACGTTAAGGCTACGCTGGTTTCCCAGTCCCCCGCCACTCGGACGAAGCGGGAGTGCCGCTGGGTTTTTTAGTGGGTATACCGGGTCAGACCCGGGAGTCCCACATAGCCCCCCATCCCCCGATGGGAGGGTATGCGTAACGCATTTTTCCCAGCGCAAAAAAAAAAAAAAAAAAAAAAAGGTTAGGTTAGGTTAGGTTAGGTTAGGTTAGGTTAGGTTAGGTTAGGTTAGGTTAGGTTAGGTTAGGTTAGGTTAGGTTAGGTTAGGTTAGGTTAGGTTAGGTTAGGTTAGGTTAGGTTAGGTTAGGTTAGGTTAGGTTAGGTTAGGTTAGGTTAGGTTAGGTTAGGTTAGGTTAGGTTAGGTTAGGTTAGGTTAGGTTAGGTTAGGTTAGGTTAGGTTAGGTTAGGTTAGGTTAGGTTAGGTTAGGTTAGGTTAGGTTTTTTTTTTTTTTTTTTTTTTTTTTTTTTTTTTTTTTTTTTTTTTTTTTTTTTTTATATACCACTACCTCCAACATGATCGGAGCCTTTGTTTTTCTGTTTTTTATTTAATTACTTTAACATTTACTTTAATCTATACTTATGTTTAATTTTACAGTTTATATATTTGTTTCTTTCATATTCTAATACTCTCTTTACTTGTCATACAAACACGGGGGGTGCTGCAGCACTTCTTATTTTTGCTTTTACTTTAACACTTGTATTTATTTTAAGCTATAATTTTAACATAATATTGTATCTATTTATTTATTTACTCATTTATCCAAATTCTATTTTACTTACTATTATTCTATGCTGGCCTCTAATATAATGTACTATATTATGACAGCATATTTATTTATGCTGTTTTATTTCGACTTATTACTGTCTTTACAATATATCTACAATAATTCAAAAAGTTTTCTGCCTCTTTGCTCTTAATTATGTCCTTTACTGTGAACGGTGTTATTGCCGTGCCTATGATGTTTTCGGCGTTAAACCGGTGTTTTGCAAATTGTGGGCAGTCAAATAGTACGTGCTGGACCGATTCACTAGCGTCAGGGTCGCAGATGCACGATGGACTCTCCTTGCACTTGAAGCGATTCAAGTACTCAGAGAATCCACCGTGCCCCGTCATAATCTGTGTATTCAGGCCGTTTGTTCCTATCCTGCGAATGACACTGTATGCCACCCGCACATCCGGGAAGAATAACTTTGTCACGGATGCGGTGTCACTGCTTTCGTATCTACGGTTCCACTCATCAAGCGTCTCCATACGTATACTTCGCTTGATGTATGAGATCGGACAACGATCGTAATCAGGCTTTCTTTTGGAGTTCTCAGCGGCCTCTCTTGCTAGTTGGTCAGCTCTTTCGTTCCCCGGTAGCCCTACGTGAGCTTTAATCCAGAACAAGTTTACGAGCTTGTTCTGGTGGGATGCAGATCTTATGTTATCCCTAGCTTCTACAGCGAGAGGATGATGCGAACCGGGATTCGTGATTGTTTGGAGAGCCGCCATTGAGTCGCTGAAAACTCCGAAAGAAGATTCCTTGCGCCTTATTATCTCCCTCGTTGCTCTTGTTATTGCTAGGAGTTCAGCCTGATAAACTGTGCAGTAATCTGATAGAGCAAGTTTGAGGGCTCTGGTCTCGGCCTCACTATTCCATATGGACAGTGAAGCACCAACCCCTCCTCCGATCTTGCTCCCGTCCGTAAAGATACGGACGTCAAAATTGCAGTTGTTGTCGAGTTGCTCTTGATTTATCAGGCTGTTGAACTGCAAGATGTCACGTGATGCGGGATGGGGATTTTCAATTGCTGCGGTCATTCGCTCGACTTCCCTGTCCCCCAGTGACGCCCGGGGCACCCCCCTCCTGGCCTCGTACAGTGATGCTGCCTCACGAACTCGGAGGTCAAGGGGGAGCAAACCGGACAGCACCAATGCTGAGTTCAAGGAAACCGTGCGATATGCCTTGCACATTTTTTGAGCAATTCCACGTTGGACTGTCCCAAGCTGCTTCACAATGCCCACCTTCTTTGCAGCCGGTGCCCAGACGCTAGCAGCGTAAAGTATTATGGGCTCTACGGTCGCCACGTATATCACCCGAATAACTTCTGGGTGAAGCCCCCAACTGATCTTTGCGGCTCTACACAGCTGCTTGTAGATAGCAATTGCCTTTCTGCAAATGTGTGAGACGTGGGTGTTGAAGGTCAGTTTTTGATCGATGGTTACACCCAGAAGCTTCATTTCTTGCGACATGCCGATGTCGATCCCCCCCATCCTCAGGCGTGGTGTGTCGTATTTTAATTTTCTGGTTATCACCATAGCTGTTGTTTTGTGCGGTGCAAATTTTAGTTTGTTCTCGACACCCCACGCCAGAACATGATTGAGAGCGGCATTGGCACATTCCTCCACCTCTAGTGCGGTCTCTCCGTCAAATACCAAGAGGACATCGTCCGCAAACGCCTGAATGTAATTCCCCCTGTTCTCTGCTGCTTTTAGGAGGGGGTCTAGGACTAAGTTCCACAATATTGGGCCCCCAATTGAGCCTTGGACACAACCCTTGTTGGTGTCCTTGCTGTAAACTTCCCCACCGTACCTGATTGCAACTCTTCGGTTTCTGAGGTAGCTGTCGATGACCCGCCTAAGGTTGATTGGACACTTCTCCTCTGCCAGGCGGACTCTTATCACCGGCCACCAGGCACTATCAAAAGCTCCCTCTATGTCCAGCGATACAAGCGTAACTATTCTTTTTTGTGCTAGTTTTTTGTTGACATGCTGCATGAGGGCATAGAGGGAGTCCTCAGTGCTTTTTTGTGGCATGAATCCGTATTGACGGGTGCTCATCCTAGGTAAAAGGTGGAACTTAAGGCGGGCCACCAGCATTTTCTCATATATCTTCCCTAATATAGGCAACAGTCCAATCGGCCTATAAGATTTGGGAGTGGAATATGTCTCTTTTCCAGGCTTCCTCAGTATTACGACTGTTGCTTGCTTCCAGGACGTGGGGAAATGATGGTGTTCTAGGCATTTATTTAGGAATCTTAAAAATAGTTCCAGGTCATTAGCCACAGCATGACAACAAATGTCGGCGGTAAAGCCATCGGAACCCGGCGCCTTCTTCGGGTTGAAGGACTCCATTGAGTTTTTTAATTCTGCCGTCGTAAACGGTGGGTCGCAAGGATCATCTTGTTCACCAGAGTTGACGCTTTCGGCTTTTATTCGGATGGATTGGTGATGAGCATTGTCGGATTCGATGAGGTCTTCCGGATAAAACGTTTCCGCTAGCAACTCTACGGATCCCTTCGCATCTAGCACATCACCGTTCCGTTCCAATGGCAGGTCCTCCTCCCTACGCTGCGTCCTACCTATCACCCTGTAAATCCCCTCCCAAACCCCCTCCCTATCCTGTTTCCCACAGAATTCCTTCCAACTCTCGGTCTGAGCTTTGGCCGCTTCTAACTCATACTCTTCTTTCTGTTTTAGGTACTCTTCTATGACCTTTGGCTTCCGGACTTGGGCGGCACAGCGGATCCTGCGCTTCTTGGTAGCGACGGCCTTCTTGATCTCAGCGAGTCTCTCGGACCACCACGGCAAGGTAAGTTCCTCTTGGACTTTTTTGGTTGGTATTGTTTGCTTGCATGTTTCTTCTATTGCTTTGGTAAGGTTGTCTGTTGTAGTGTCAATTTGCTCTATGTCTTTAATTTTGTCTATTTCGGCTGCTGTGAATTTATAATCTATTTTCAATTGTCTAAACTTCTCATGAAATTTAGTCCAATTGGCTTTTTTGGTGTTAAATTTCCTGGTCGTTCTCTCAACTTTGATGCCTTTGGATTTCTGCAAGAGGATCTTAAACATAATGCCGTTGTGATCCGAGCTCGTCAGACCTTCATCAATCCTCCAGTCGTCTACCAAGTCCAATAAGTCATTTGAACAAGCGGTAATGTCCACGTGACTGCTGTACCGCTTTCCTCCTCGGATAGTGTCAAAGGTCGGAATTTCCCCTCGGTTAAGTATATTCAGGTTAAGTTCACCGAGAGTTGCTGCCACCTCTTCCCCCCTGACGTCGGCTATCGGGCTGCCCCACCATAGGCTCTTTGCATTGGCGTCCCCTCCATAGATCAGTCTCTTGGAACCGACTGCAAGCCCTATTTGTTTTAGATGTTCTAAATAGGGCTCAATAGGCTGGTCTGGCTCAAAGTAAAAGGAGACAAGCGTGATCTCCCAGGCTCTGGTTCGGACTCCCACCACAACGATGTTATTTGTGGTGAGAGTCGGGTACTGTATAATGTCAAAGTTGTGATTAAACACTGCAACGGCTGCTTTGACATTTCCTTCCCCTGGGCTGGTGTTCTGGAAGATCCTCACTCCACTGTAATTCTTCATAATACTTGAGCCTCCCACGTAGGGTTCCTGGAGCAGAGCCACGGCTGCTTTCCTGTGATTAGCTTCAATCATGAGTTCATTCGTGGCGAGCTGCTTCCTCTGGAGGTTTGCCTGCATTACCAGGTGTGGAGCCTCGCTGGTGGGTGTGTTGCTCTCTAGTGCTCCTCTGCCCGTGACCACCTTAGCAATACGCCGTTGTGGCCCTCGCCAATGCATCCCACTTCCTTCTTATCGGGCAGTCCTCACTGAAGGCGTTGTGCTCTGCATTTGCCAGTTTTGCATGCGTGCAATTACAGCATGTCGGCACTGCACCATTGAGCCAGTAACTACAGTCCGACTTTTTGTGGGGCCCGGCGCAATGGCTACATTTCTCAACCGTTTCTTTGCAGAAACGCCTGCCATGGCCGTACCCCAGACAAAGCGAACACTGGACAAGGGGAGACTGGTCTGCGATTCGGATGCGCTGCAGGTCAATCTGCACGGTCTCCGCGTCCATAATCCTGGTCCATATTTTGGGGGACACCCTAACGACGACATGGTTCATAAGAGGGTTTCTTGTTCTCTTCCTGTATCGGATCTCCACTCTATTTTCCTCTTTGTCAAGATCCCTGAATATCCTCTCGTTCTGATTTCTCAAGGCGAGAAGGATATCGTCATCGGTGTTGTACGTCATGACGTCTTTTAAGATTAGAAGTGGGTCCTTGTTCCTAATGTCGTCGACGTTAAGATGATTACCCGCCTTCTGGATTCTCTCCTTCAGTACTCGCCTCTCTTCCTCGCTCCGGCAACCCATGATGACCTTTCTGTCCTTGGCCTTCCTAATTTTATCGATGGTCACCCCCCCTTCCTTGGCATTTACCGCAGTCCTGATTTTGTGAAGCACCTCATCCCCAGTCTCTGTTTCGTCAGTGGAGGTGACCACCACGGAGTGCAGGGTGGCTTGCTCCGGGAGTCTTCCCCTACTGCTGCCAGCCGCCACGCTCGCATAGGTGGCCCCCTCCAAGACTTTCTGATGTGACTGCAACGTGTCTCTGAGACCCTCCATCTTTTCAGTGTTTTCTGTGATGAGTTTGAGGTGCTCCTCCATCTTTTTAAGCAGCTCGTTTTCCACCTGACAACTGGCAGGATGAGAAGAGAGTGGAGGGTGTAAAGGTTCCTCCTCTTCCTTCCCACCTCGCCCTTTGCTCTGAGCTGCTTCCTTGCCCATAACCGCCTCCGACTCTTTAAGTAACTGATAGAGCCGTTCCACGGCTGCGATAACCCCATCTTTGATTTCCGTTTTTGTGTTCCTAGAGTTGCCGAGGTGGAGCTTTGCCTTACTGAGGCATGCTCTTCCCTCAGCAAGTCTGGTGGGATATATCGGTTTCGGGGGCGGGCTATCCGGGGCATCCAACGACGGTGTTTGGGTTTTTGCCTTGGAGGGACCCGCCACCGGCGCCGCCACCTTTTTTGGTAAGGTCTTTGTCCTGGCCTCTATCTCACCAATGCCATGTCGGACCACAAAAGTTTTGTCCTGGGTTCCCGACGTGGAGGGAGATACCTTTTCGGCCGATTCCGCGGCTTTCTTGGGGGAGTTCGATGCCGTGTTTTTGCACGGGGTCCTAAGTCCGAGCATGATGTTGTAGGTAGGGTAGTCTGTCTTTTAATTAAGACGTGTAAGTTTCTTCAACACTAATAACGTCACGAGAGATTTAGATTTGTCAAAAGACGTCTTAGTGTAAAAAGTTTTTACTCTATATGGAGTAAGTCTGAATAAAATGTGTCACTTATTTGTGACACTCGCAGGTGTCCTAATCTAGAAGCTGTTGCTCAATAGAGCTATAGTTGCGGTCAAAATTAAAAAATTTCAAGTCGTAAGTGTATATAACACGCCTTCAGAGGCGCTAAAAGTGTCAGAAACCGTCTACTTTCCCAGTTTCACTATAGAACTAAGTATAAGCGCAGCCGGAAGGGCAAAAAACGCAAACTAATTTTTTGCCAAAACTCAAAAGTTTACCTGCCTAGACACGAATGGGTGGGTGGGAGGGCAAATTTTTGACTTTTTATCTGAGCTAGGCGGACGTGCGAGGTGTCAAAAGACGCGTCTCGGCGCCGGCCAGCGAGCTATGAGGTTTTTGGAATTTACGCTGAAGAAAATTTTTGAAATTTCCTGAAAAAACTGAATTTACGACCAAAATGTATGCAGAAAACGGGAATAACACCACCAAACGGGACTCGAACACGCGGAACGCGCGCCGGAGTACAGGTAAGGCAGGTAAGTATCAATTAAAATTATAAAAATGTAAATCTACCTGAAGGTTTTGTAATAAAAAATTTTTTAAAGGAATTTACAATGAAATTTTTGCAAGTGAATAACCGAAAAGTGTTTTTCGGTGTTTTTGTCAATTTAAACTAGTGGGAACGTTAGACGGAGCCTAAAAACGAATTACTACGCTGAAAAAAGCTTCAGAATGCGTCACCGGGATGCAAAGTTATAGCGGTTAGATGAAATTGTTCTATCACTAAGGTGGATTTCGTGTATGTACTTACTCGTATGAAAATCCCCACTACAACAAATTTTTGACTTTTTATCTGAGCTAGGCGGACGTGCGAGGTGTCAAAAGACGCGTCTCGGCGCCGGCCAGCGAGCTATGAGGTTTTTGGAATTTACGCTGAAGAAAATTTTTGAAATTTCCTGAAAAAACTGAATTTACGACCAAAATGTATGCAGAAAACGGGAATAACACCACCAAACGGGACTCGAACACGCGGAACGCGCGCCGGAGTACAGGTAAGGCAGGTAAGTATCAATTAAAATTATAAAAATGTAAATCTACCTGAAGGTTTTGTAATAAAAAATTTTTTAAAGGAATTTACAATGAAATTTTTGCAAGTGAATAACCGAAAAGTGTTTTTCGGTGTTTTTGTCAATTTAAACTAGTGGGAACGTTAGACGGAGCCTAAAAACGAATTACTACGCTGAAAAAAGCTTCAGAATGCGTCACCGGGATGCAAAGTTATAGCGGTTAGATGAAATTGTTCTATCACTAAGGTGGATTTCGTGTATGTACTTACTCGTATGAAAATCCCCACTACAACAAATTTTTGACTTTTTATCTGAGCTAGGCGGACGTGCGAGGTGTCAAAAGACGCGTCTCGGCGCCGGCCAGCGAGCTATGAGGTTTTTGGAATTTACGCTGAAGAAAATTTTTGAAATTTCCTGAAAAAACTGAATTTACGACCAAAATGTATGCAGAAAACGGGAATAACACCACCAAACGGGACTCGAACACGCGGAACGCGCGCCGGAGTACAGGTAAGGCAGGTAAGTATCAATTAAAATTATAAAAATGTAAATCTACCTGAAGGTTTTGTAATAAAAAATTTTTTAAAGGAATTTACAATGAAATTTTTGCAAGTGAATAACCGAAAAGTGTTTTTCGGTGTTTTTGTCAATTTAAACTAGTGGGAACGTTAGACGGAGCCTAAAAACGAATTACTACGCTGAAAAAAGCTTCAGAATGCGTCACCGGGATGCAAAGTTATAGCGGTTAGATGAAATTGTTCTATCACTAAGGTGGATTTCGTGTATGTACTTACTCGTATGAAAATCCCCACTACAACAAATTTTTGACTTTTTATCTGAGCTAGGCGGACGTGCGAGGTGTCAAAAGACGCGTCTCGGCGCCGGCCAGCGAGCTATGAGGTTTTTGGAATTTACGCTGAAGAAAATTTTTGAAATTTCCTGAAAAAACTGAATTTACGACCAAAATGTATGCAGAAAACGGGAATAACACCACCAAACGGGACTCGAACACGCGGAACGCGCGCCGGAGTACAGGTAAGGCAGGTAAGTATCAATTAAAATTATAAAAATGTAAATCTACCTGAAGGTTTTGTAATAAAAAATTTTTTAAAGGAATTTACAATGAAATTTTTGCAAGTGAATAACCGAAAAGTGTTTTTCGGTGTTTTTGTCAATTTAAACTAGTGGGAACGTTAGACGGAGCCTAAAAACGAATTACTACGCTGAAAAAAGCTTCAGAATGCGTCACCGGGATGCAAAGTTATAGCGGTTAGATGAAATTGTTCTATCACTAAGGTGGATTTCGTGTATGTACTTACTCGTATGAAAATCCCCACTACAACAAATTTTTGACTTTTTATCTGAGCTAGGCGGACGTGCGAGGTGTCAAAAGACGCGTCTCGGCGCCGGCCAGCGAGCTATGAGGTTTTTGGAATTTACGCTGAAGAAAATTTTTGAAATTTCCTGAAAAAACTGAATTTACGACCAAAATGTATGCAGAAAACGGGAATAACACCACCAAACGGGACTCGAACACGCGGAACGCGCGCCGGAGTACAGGTAAGGCAGGTAAGTATCAATTAAAATTATAAAAATGTAAATCTACCTGAAGGTTTTGTAATAAAAAATTTTTTAAAGGAATTTACAATGAAATTTTTGCAAGTGAATAACCGAAAAGTGTTTTTCGGTGTTTTTGTCAATTTAAACTAGTGGGAACGTTAGACGGAGCCTAAAAACGAATTACTACGCTGAAAAAAGCTTCAGAATGCGTCACCGGGATGCAAAGTTATAGCGGTTAGATGAAATTGTTCTATCACTAAGGTGGATTTCGTGTATGTACTTACTCGTATGAAAATCCCCACTACAACAAATTTTTGACTTTTTATCTGAGCTAGGCGGACGTGCGAGGTGTCAAAAGACGCGTCTCGGCGCCGGCCAGCGAGCTATGAGGTTTTTGGAATTTACGCTGAAGAAAATTTTTGAAATTTCCTGAAAAAACTGAATTTACGACCAAAATGTATGCAGAAAACGGGAATAACACCACCAAACGGGACTCGAACACGCGGAACGCGCGCCGGAGTACAGGTAAGGCAGGTAAGTATCAATTAAAATTATAAAAATGTAAATCTACCTGAAGGTTTTGTAATAAAAAATTTTTTAAAGGAATTTACAATGAAATTTTTGCAAGTGAATAACCGAAAAGTGTTTTTCGGTGTTTTTGTCAATTTAAACTAGTGGGAACGTTAGACGGAGCCTAAAAACGAATTACTACGCTGAAAAAAGCTTCAGAATGCGTCACCGGGATGCAAAGTTATAGCGGTTAGATGAAATTGTTCTATCACTAAGGTGGATTTCGTGTATGTACTTACTCGTATGAAAATCCCCACTACAACAAATTTTTGACTTTTTATCTGAGCTAGGCGGACGTGCGAGGTGTCAAAAGACGCGTCTCGGCGCCGGCCAGCGAGCTATGAGGTTTTTGGAATTTACGCTGAAGAAAATTTTTGAAATTTCCTGAAAAAACTGAATTTACGACCAAAATGTATGCAGAAAACGGGAATAACACCACCAAACGGGACTCGAACACGCGGAACGCGCGCCGGAGTACAGGTAAGGCAGGTAAGTATCAATTAAAATTATAAAAATGTAAATCTACCTGAAGGTTTTGTAATAAAAAATTTTTTAAAGGAATTTACAATGAAATTTTTGCAAGTGAATAACCGAAAAGTGTTTTTCGGTGTTTTTGTCAATTTAAACTAGTGGGAACGTTAGACGGAGCCTAAAAACGAATTACTACGCTGAAAAAAGCTTCAGAATGCGTCACCGGGATGCAAAGTTATAGCGGTTAGATGAAATTGTTCTATCACTAAGGTGGATTTCGTGTATGTACTTACTCGTATGAAAATCCCCACTACAACAAATTTTTGACTTTTTATCTGAGCTAGGCGGACGTGCGAGGTGTCAAAAGACGCGTCTCGGCGCCGGCCAGCGAGCTATGAGGTTTTTGGAATTTACGCTGAAGAAAATTTTTGAAATTTCCTGAAAAAACTGAATTTACGACCAAAATGTATGCAGAAAACGGGAATAACACCACCAAACGGGACTCGAACACGCGGAACGCGCGCCGGAGTACAGGTAAGGCAGGTAAGTATCAATTAAAATTATAAAAATGTAAATCTACCTGAAGGTTTTGTAATAAAAAATTTTTTAAAGGAATTTACAATGAAATTTTTGCAAGTGAATAACCGAAAAGTGTTTTTCGGTGTTTTTGTCAATTTAAACTAGTGGGAACGTTAGACGGAGCCTAAAAACGAATTACTACGCTGAAAAAAGCTTCAGAATGCGTCACCGGGATGCAAAGTTATAGCGGTTAGATGAAATTGTTCTATCACTAAGGTGGATTTCGTGTATGTACTTACTCGTATGAAAATCCCCACTACAACAAATTTTTGACTTTTTATCTGAGCTAGGCGGACGTGCGAGGTGTCAAAAGACGCGTCTCGGCGCCGGCCAGCGAGCTATGAGGTTTTTGGAATTTACGCTGAAGAAAATTTTTGAAATTTCCTGAAAAAACTGAATTTACGACCAAAATGTATGCAGAAAACGGGAATAACACCACCAAACGGGACTCGAACACGCGGAACGCGCGCCGGAGTACAGGTAAGGCAGGTAAGTATCAATTAAAATTATAAAAATGTAAATCTACCTGAAGGTTTTGTAATAAAAAATTTTTTAAAGGAATTTACAATGAAATTTTTGCAAGTGAATAACCGAAAAGTGTTTTTCGGTGTTTTTGTCAATTTAAACTAGTGGGAACGTTAGACGGAGCCTAAAAACGAATTACTACGCTGAAAAAAGCTTCAGAATGCGTCACCGGGATGCAAAGTTATAGCGGTTAGATGAAATTGTTCTATCACTAAGGTGGATTTCGTGTATGTACTTACTCGTATGAAAATCCCCACTACAACAAATTTTTGACTTTTTATCTGAGCTAGGCGGACGTGCGAGGTGTCAAAAGACGCGTCTCGGCGCCGGCCAGCGAGCTATGAGGTTTTTGGAATTTACGCTGAAGAAAATTTTTGAAATTTCCTGAAAAAACTGAATTTACGACCAAAATGTATGCAGAAAACGGGAATAACACCACCAAACGGGACTCGAACACGCGGAACGCGCGCCGGAGTACAGGTAAGGCAGGTAAGTATCAATTAAAATTATAAAAATGTAAATCTACCTGAAGGTTTTGTAATAAAAAATTTTTTAAAGGAATTTACAATGAAATTTTTGCAAGTGAATAACCGAAAAGTGTTTTTCGGTGTTTTTGTCAATTTAAACTAGTGGGAACGTTAGACGGAGCCTAAAAACGAATTACTACGCTGAAAAAAGCTTCAGAATGCGTCACCGGGATGCAAAGTTATAGCGGTTAGATGAAATTGTTCTATCACTAAGGTGGATTTCGTGTATGTACTTACTCGTATGAAAATCCCCACTACAACAAATTTTTGACTTTTTATCTGAGCTAGGCGGACGTGCGAGGTGTCAAAAGACGCGTCTCGGCGCCGGCCAGCGAGCTATGAGGTTTTTGGAATTTACGCTGAAGAAAATTTTTGAAATTTCCTGAAAAAACTGAATTTACGACCAAAATGTATGCAGAAAACGGGAATAACACCACCAAACGGGACTCGAACACGCGGAACGCGCGCCGGAGTACAGGTAAGGCAGGTAAGTATCAATTAAAATTATAAAAATGTAAATCTACCTGAAGGTTTTGTAATAAAAAATTTTTTAAAGGAATTTACAATGAAATTTTTGCAAGTGAATAACCGAAAAGTGTTTTTCGGTGTTTTTGTCAATTTAAACTAGTGGGAACGTTAGACGGAGCCTAAAAACGAATTACTACGCTGAAAAAAGCTTCAGAATGCGTCACCGGGATGCAAAGTTATAGCGGTTAGATGAAATTGTTCTATCACTAAGGTGGATTTCGTGTATGTACTTACTCGTATGAAAATCCCCACTACAACAAATTTTTGACTTTTTATCTGAGCTAGGCGGACGTGCGAGGTGTCAAAAGACGCGTCTCGGCGCCGGCCAGCGAGCTATGAGGTTTTTGGAATTTACGC
This sequence comes from Amphipoea lucens, assembly GCA_947508005.1. Lineage (NCBI taxonomy): Eukaryota > Metazoa > Arthropoda > Insecta > Lepidoptera > Noctuidae > Amphipoea > Amphipoea lucens. The sequence continues at coordinate 61,050 of CANNSA010000002.1, forward strand.
TGAAGAAAATTTTTGAAATTTCCTGAAAAAACTGAATTTACGACCAAAATGTATGCAGAAAACGGGAATAACACCACCAAACGGGACTCGAACACGCGGAACGCGCGCCGGAGTACAGGTAAGGCAGGTAAGTATCAATTAAAATTATAAAAATGTAAATCTACCTGAAGGTTTTGTAATAAAAAATTTTTTAAAGGAATTTACAATGAAATTTTTGCAAGTGAATAACCGAAAAGTGTTTTTCGGTGTTTTTGTCAATTTAAACTAGTGGGAACGTTAGACGGAGCCTAAAAACGAATTACTACGCTGAAAAAAGCTTCAGAATGCGTCACCGGGATGCAAAGTTATAGCGGTTAGATGAAATTGTTCTATCACTAAGGTGGATTTCGTGTATGTACTTACTCGTATGAAAATCCCCACTACAACAAATTTTTGACTTTTTATCTGAGCTAGGCGGACGTGCGAGGTGTCAAAAGACGCGTCTCGGCGCCGGCCAGCGAGCTATGAGGTTTTTGGAATTTACGCTGAAGAAAATTTTTGAAATTTCCTGAAAAAACTGAATTTACGACCAAAATGTATGCAGAAAACGGGAATAACACCACCAAACGGGACTCGAACACGCGGAACGCGCGCCGGAGTACAGGTAAGGCAGGTAAGTATCAATTAAAATTATAAAAATGTAAATCTACCTGAAGGTTTTGTAATAAAAAATTTTTTAAAGGAATTTACAATGAAATTTTTGCAAGTGAATAACCGAAAAGTGTTTTTCGGTGTTTTTGTCAATTTAAACTAGTGGGAACGTTAGACGGAGCCTAAAAACGAATTACTACGCTGAAAAAAGCTTCAGAATGCGTCACCGGGATGCAAAGTTATAGCGGTTAGATGAAATTGTTCTATCACTAAGGTGGATTTCGTGTATGTACTTACTCGTATGAAAATCCCCACTACAACAAATTTTTGACTTTTTATCTGAGCTAGGCGGACGTGCGAGGTGTCAAAAGACGCGTCTCGGCGCCGGCCAGCGAGCTATGAGGTTTTTGGAATTTACGCTGAAGAAAATTTTTGAAATTTCCTGAAAAAACTGAATTTACGACCAAAATGTATGCAGAAAACGGGAATAACACCACCAAACGGGACTCGAACACGCGGAACGCGCGCCGGAGTACAGGTAAGGCAGGTAAGTATCAATTAAAATTATAAAAATGTAAATCTACCTGAAGGTTTTGTAATAAAAAATTTTTTAAAGGAATTTACAATGAAATTTTTGCAAGTGAATAACCGAAAAGTGTTTTTCGGTGTTTTTGTCAATTTAAACTAGTGGGAACGTTAGACGGAGCCTAAAAACGAATTACTACGCTGAAAAAAGCTTCAGAATGCGTCACCGGGATGCAAAGTTATAGCGGTTAGATGAAATTGTTCTATCACTAAGGTGGATTTCGTGTATGTACTTACTCGTATGAAAATCCCCACTACAACAAATTTTTGACTTTTTATCTGAGCTAGGCGGACGTGCGAGGTGTCAAAAGACGCGTCTCGGCGCCGGCCAGCGAGCTATGAGGTTTTTGGAATTTACGCTGAAGAAAATTTTTGAAATTTCCTGAAAAAACTGAATTTACGACCAAAATGTATGCAGAAAACGGGAATAACACCACCAAACGGGACTCGAACACGCGGAACGCGCGCCGGAGTACAGGTAAGGCAGGTAAGTATCAATTAAAATTATAAAAATGTAAATCTACCTGAAGGTTTTGTAATAAAAAATTTTTTAAAGGAATTTACAATGAAATTTTTGCAAGTGAATAACCGAAAAGTGTTTTTCGGTGTTTTTGTCAATTTAAACTAGTGGGAACGTTAGACGGAGCCTAAAAACGAATTACTACGCTGAAAAAAGCTTCAGAATGCGTCACCGGGATGCAAAGTTATAGCGGTTAGATGAAATTGTTCTATCACTAAGGTGGATTTCGTGTATGTACTTACTCGTATGAAAATCCCCACTACAACAAATTTTTGACTTTTTATCTGAGCTAGGCGGACGTGCGAGGTGTCAAAAGACGCGTCTCGGCGCCGGCCAGCGAGCTATGAGGTTTTTGGAATTTACGCTGAAGAAAATTTTTGAAATTTCCTGAAAAAACTGAATTTACGACCAAAATGTATGCAGAAAACGGGAATAACACCACCAAACGGGACTCGAACACGCGGAACGCGCGCCGGAGTACAGGTAAGGCAGGTAAGTATCAATTAAAATTATAAAAATGTAAATCTACCTGAAGGTTTTGTAATAAAAAATTTTTTAAAGGAATTTACAATGAAATTTTTGCAAGTGAATAACCGAAAAGTGTTTTCGGTGTTTTTGTCAATTTAAACTAGTGGAACGTTAGACGGAGCCTAAAAACGAATTACTACGCTGAAAAAAGCTTCAGAATGCGTCACCGGGATGCAAAGTTATAGCGGTTAGATGAAATTGTTCTATCACTAAGGTGGATTTCGTGTATGTACTTACTCGTATGAAAATCCCCACTACAACAAATTTTTGACTTTTTATCTGAGCTAGGCGGACGTGCGAGGTGTCAAAAGACGCGTCTCGGCGCCGGCCAGCGAGCTATGAGGTTTTTGGAATTTACGCTGAAGAAAATTTTTGAAATTTCCTGAAAAAACTGAATTTACGACCAAAATGTATGCAGAAAACGGGAATAACACCACCAAACGGGACTCGAACACGCGGAACGCGCGCCGGAGTACAGGTAAGGCAGGTAAGTATCAATTAAAATTATAAAAATGTAAATCTACCTGAAGGTTTTGTAATAAAAAATTTTTTAAAGGAATTTACAATGAAATTTTTGCAAGTGAATAACCGAAAAGTGTTTTTCGGTGTTTTTGTCAATTTAAACTAGTGGGAACGTTAGACGGAGCCTAAAAACGAATTACTACGCTGAAAAAAGCTTCAGAATGCGTCACCGGGATGCAAAGTTATAGCGGTTAGATGAAATTGTTCTATCACTAAGGTGGATTTCGTGTATGTACTTACTCGTATGAAAATCCCCACTACAACAAATTTTTGACTTTTTATCTGAGCTAGGCGGACGTGCGAGGTGTCAAAAGACGCGTCTCGGCGCCGGCCAGCGAGCTATGAGGTTTTTGGAATTTACGCTGAAGAAAATTTTTGAAATTTCCTGAAAAAACTGAATTTACGACCAAAATGTATGCAGAAAACGGGAATAACACCACCAAACGGGACTCGAACACGCGGAACGCGCGCCGGAGTACAGGTAAGGCAGGTAAGTATCAATTAAAATTATAAAAATGTAAATCTACCTGAAGGTTTTGTAATAAAAAATTTTTTAAAGGAATTTACAATGAAATTTTTGCAAGTGAATAACCGAAAAGTGTTTTTCGGTGTTTTTGTCAATTTAAACTAGTGGGAACGTTAGACGGAGCCTAAAAACGAATTACTACGCTGAAAAAAGCTTCAGAATGCGTCACCGGGATGCAAAGTTATAGCGGTTAGATGAAATTGTTCTATCACTAAGGTGGATTTCGTGTATGTACTTACTCGTATGAAAATCCCCACTACAACAAATTTTTGACTTTTTATCTGAGCTAGGCGGACGTGCGAGGTGTCAAAAGACGCGTCTCGGCGCCGGCCAGCGAGCTATGAGGTTTTTGGAATTTACGCTGAAGAAAATTTTTGAAATTTCCTGAAAAACTGAATTTACGACCAAAATGTATGCAGAAAACGGGAATAACACCACCAAACGGACTCGAACACGCGGAACGCGCGCCGGAGTACAGGTAAGGCAGGTAAGTATCAATTAAAATTATAAAAATGTAAATCTACCTGAAGGTTTTGTAATAAAAAATTTTTTAAAGGAATTTACAATGAAATTTTTGCAAGTGAATAACCGAAAAGTGTTTTTCGGTGTTTTTGTCAATTTAAACTAGTGGGAACGTTAGACGGAGCCTAAAAACGAATTACTACGCTGAAAAAAGCTTCAGAATGCGTCACCGGGATGCAAAGTTATAGCGGTTAGATGAAATTGTTCTATCACTAAGGTGGATTTCGTGTATGTACTTACTCGTATGAAAATCCCCACTACAACAAATTTTTGACTTTTTATCTGAGCTAGGCGGACGTGCGAGGTGTCAAAAGACGCGTCTCGGCGCCGGCCAGCGAGCTATGAGGTTTTTGGAATTTACGCTGAAGAAAATTTTTGAAATTTCCTGAAAAAACTGAATTTACGACCAAAATGTATGCAGAAAACGGGAATAACACCACCAAACGGGACTCGAACACGCGGAACGCGCGCCGGAGTACAGGTAAGGCAGGTAAGTATCAATTAAAATTATAAAAATGTAAATCTACCTGAAGGTTTTGTAATAAAAAATTTTTTAAAGGAATTTACAATGAAATTTTTGCAAGTGAATAACCGAAAAGTGTTTTTCGGTGTTTTTGTCAATTTAAACTAGTGGGAACGTTAGACGGAGCCTAAAAACGAATTACTACGCTGAAAAAAGCTTCAGAATGCGTCACCGGGATGCAAAGTTATAGCGGTTAGATGAAATTGTTCTATCACTAAGGTGGATTTCGTGTATGTACTTACTCGTATGAAAATCCCCACTACAACAAATTTTGACTTTTTATCTGAGCTAGGCGGACGTGCGAGGTGTCAAAAGACGCGTCTCGGCGCCGGCCAGCGAGCTATGAGGTTTTTGGAATTTACGCTGAAGAAAATTTTTGAAATTTCCTGAAAAAACTGAATTTACGACCAAAATGTATGCAGAAAACGGGAATAACACCACCAAACGGGACTCGAACACGCGGAACGCGCGCCGGAGTACAGGTAAGGCAGGTAAGTATCAATTAAAATTATAAAAATGTAAATCTACCTGAAGGTTTTGTAATAAAAAATTTTTTAAAGGAATTTACAATGAAATTTTTGCAAGTGAATAACCGAAAAGTGTTTTTCGGTGTTTTTGTCAATTTAAACTAGTGGGAACGTTAGACGGAGCCTAAAAACGAATTACTACGCTGAAAAAAGCTTCAGAATGCGTCACCGGGATGCAAAGTTATAGCGGTTAGATGAAATTGTTCTATCACTAAGGTGGATTTCGTGTATGTACTTACTCGTATGAAAATCCCCACTACAACAAATTTTTGACTTTTTATCTGAGCTAGGCGGACGTGCGAGGTGTCAAAAGACGCGTCTCGGCGCCGGCCAGCGAGCTATGAGGTTTTTGGAATTTACGCTGAAGAAAATTTTTGAAATTTCCTGAAAAAACTGAATTTACGACCAAAATGTATGCAGAAAACGGGAATAACACCACCAAACGGGACTCGAACACGCGGAACGCGCGCCGGAGTACAGGTAAGGCAGGTAAGTATCAATTAAAATTATAAAAATGTAAATCTACCTGAAGGTTTTGTAATAAAAAATTTTTTAAAGGAATTTACAATGAAATTTTTGCAAGTGAATAACCGAAAAGTGTTTTTCGGTGTTTTTGTCAATTTAAACTAGTGGGAACGTTAGACGGAGCCTAAAAACGAATTACTACGCTGAAAAAAGCTTCAGAATGCGTCACCGGGATGCAAAGTTATAGCGGTTAGATGAAATTGTTCTATCACTAAGGTGGATTTCGTGTATGTACTTACTCGTATGAAAATCCCCACTACAACAAATTTTTGACTTTTTATCTGAGCTAGGCGGACGTGCGAGGTGTCAAAAGACGCGTCTCGGCGCCGGCCAGCGAGCTATGAGGTTTTTGGAATTTACGCTGAAGAAAATTTTGAAATTTCCTGAAAAAACTGAATTTACGACCAAAAATGTATGCAGAAAACGGGAATAACACCACCAAACGGGACTCGAACACGCGGAACGCGCGCCGGAGTACAGGTAAGGCAGGTAAGTATCAATTAAAATTATAAAAATGTAAATCTACCTGAAGGTTTTGTAATAAAAAATTTTTAAAGGAATTTACAATGAAATTTTTGCAAGTGAATAACCGAAAAGTGTTTTTCGGTGTTTTTGTCAATTTAAACTAGTGGGAACGTTAGACGGAGCCTAAAAAACGAATTACTACGCTGAAAAAAGCTTCAGAATGCGTCACCGGGATGCAAAGTTATAGCGGTTAGATGAAATTGTTCTATCACTAAGGTGGATTTCGTGTATGTACTTACTCGTATGAAAATCCCCACTACAACAAATTTTGACTTTTTATCTGAGCTAGGCGGACGTGCGAGGTGTCAAAAGACGCGTCTCGGCGCCGGCCAGCGAGCTATGAGGTTTTTGGAATTTACGCTGAAGAAAATTTTTGAAATTTCCTGAAAAAACTGAATTTACGACCAAAATGTATGCAGAAAACGGGAATAACACCACCAAACGGGACTCGAACACGCGGAACGCGCGCCGGAGTACAGGTAAGGCAGGTAAGTATCAATTAAAATTATAAAAATGTAAATCTACCTGAAGGTTTTGTAATAAAAAATTTTTAAAGGAATTTACAATGAAATTTTTGCAAGTGAATAACCGAAAAGTGTTTTTCGGTGTTTTTGTCAATTTAAACTAGTGGGAACGTTAGACGGAGCCTAAAAACGAA
>CANNSA010000003.1:0-23097 GCA_947508005.1 Amphipoea lucens
ATATATTTTTATTGACATTGAATATGGACTAGATGAATGTAGTTTAAGGCGGGAGGGGGGCAAGTTTAGTCTATTTTTATGGCGCAACGAATAATTTGTTTGTATGTCTCCCCGTGTGCTGTAAGAATCTGGATATTTACGGACTAGTTTACATAATTCTAAGATATAAATACCAACTAAGGTGAGGATCTTGTGTTTCTGAAAGTAAGGCTTGCAACTATCTGTCGGTTCTATATTGGTAATTATTCGTACTAGTTTTTTTTGAAGGGTAAATAGGGAGGGAGCGTCTGTGCTATTTCCCCATAAGATGATGCCATAGTTAAACCAAGCGTGGGCATACGCGTAGTATGTGACTAGTGCGGTTTGTAGGTTTGTAGTCTTCTTTATTTCGCGGAGAGCATATGAAAACCTTGAAATTTTTGATTTTACTGTCTGTATATGTGTTTTCCAGTTAATATGAGTATCTATTGTTAAACCTAGGAGAGTAAAGTTGTTAACTGTTTCTAATTTATGTTGATTAAATGTAAAATCTATATTTATTTGCTTTTTCTGCCAGGGGTTAAACGCTATTAATTTGGTTTTGGTAAAATTTATTTCGAGATTATGGTCGCTCATCCAGTTTACAGTTTTTTCGAGAATAATAGTAAGTTTTTCATTTAAATTAGCATTTGTTTGGCATGAAGTCAGGATCGAAATGTCATCCGCAAAAAGTACACATGGCCCGTCTATGGTTTTGGGGAGGTCATTTATGTAGATGAGGAAAAGGAGGCAACCAATAACTTCCCTGGGGAATTGAAGCATGTATTGATTTAACATCAGATCTAATGAGCTGTACTTGTTTTGTTTTTTGATTGAAATATTCAATCTCAACTAATTGCTCTCTATCTTTTAAATATGATGCGAACCAGTCATGGGCTTTTCCGCGTATTCCTATACCGTATAGCTTATTTAATAATATTTTAAATTGCACTTTGTCGTAGGCTTTGGTCATATCGAGTAATATCCCTATTGCATATTGTTTATTATTTATAATATTTAATGCTTCTTGCATGTATTTATAAACAGCTAGCGTTGTAGATCTGTTTTTGCGAAATCCATTTTGGCAGTCATCGAAAATCTTATATTTTTCACAAAATGAATATACACGATCACACATTGCTCTTTCGAAGACTTTGGATGCTGTAGGAAGAAGGGAAATTGGTCTATAGTTACTTGGGTCTGTTTTTGCGTTCTTTTTATGGATAGGTTTTATTAAAGCTTTTTTTAGTTGATTAGGGAAAGTGCCCTCTTCGAAGGATTGATTTATTAATTTATAGAACGGTAAGGTTAGTTCATCAGCGCACTGTCTGATCAGAGTCGGTGGGAGTTCGTCTATGCCGTGACTATTTTTATTTTTAAGGTTCTTTAAGATCTGATTTACTTCGTATCCGTCGACTGGGGTAAGAAACATGGTATTTTCAGTAAGGTTAATCACTGATGTTTCTGTCTGTACACTGCCGGATGTGTGGGTGGTATTTTCCCCAATGGATGCGAAAAAGTTATTGAAAACGTTAGCTACTTGTTTTGGTTCATTTACTAGGCTTGTTGTTTGTAGTGTTATATTTTGTTTCTCTTTTTTGGTTTTCTTGTTTGTCCGTTCCCTTACAATATTCCACATAGTTTTAACTTTATTTGAAGATTTATTCATTTTATTTATATAATGTAATTTTTTTGCCGCTGTTACAGATTTTTTCAAGATTTTTTCATATTTTTTATAGTGTTTCGTAAATATTGAATTATTAATTTTAGATGAAAAAACTTTTAGCAGTCTTTTATTTTTACAAGATTGTTTAATACCAACGGTTAGCCAGAAATTATTACGTTTTGTTTTTAGTTTAGGTTGGGAGAAGTTAAGTTATATTTAATAAATAGGTCAATTAATTTTGGACATAAGACCCACTTTGAAGAAATTAAATGGAGAAGAAATTTTTTGTTGGTAGGTAAACAGTTTATCCGGGAAGTACGTATACATCGTTGGTCTAGTGGTCGCAAGCGCTGATGCTGAGCGTGAGGTTCTGGGTTCGATTCCCAGGCCAGACAAAGTGTTATAGGATTTTCTATCTGGAATTTCTCAGTAGCAGCCCGGAGTCTGAATATGTGGCTGGTTGAGGGCACTACGCTCGCCCCCTATTACATGGGATTTAAACATAACTGGAGAAATGTAGGTGTACTATAGGTACATCTCTGTCTAGCCCTTCGGAGATTAAAGGCTTGATGATATGTTAAGTTCTAATCGATCGATTGAAACACACCGGCTTAGTACATGCTATTTCTTTGGATAATTTCAAGAACTTTAAAAGGTCTTTCTCTATATTTAAATTCTCAATCATCATCTGCTTGCCTTTTCCCAACTATGTTGGGGTCGGCTTCCAGTCTAACTGGATGCAGCAGGATGCTACTATTTTACATGGAGCGACTGCCATCAGACCTCCACAACCCAGTAACTGGGTAAGACTCAACTGGTTGTCAGACTTTCGGGCTTCTGTCGTAACGCTGTCAAAGGCCTATAAATGACAGCCGGGACCAACGGCTTAGCGTGCTTTCCGAGACACAGAGAAGCCTCGGTATGTAATGGATGGTCACCCATCCACAGACCGACCTCGGCATTGCTTAACCTCGAAGATTGATCCGTGTGGCTGTTCCACGAGCTCCTTATATTTAAATTCTCAATAGAATGCCAAAATAATCGCTGAAACAGCCTGTCATCACCGTTGGACTATAAACTCGGCATAAATACAACCGCCGTAGCGTCGTATAATGTCAGACAGTTTATTATTCTGTGAGAGACAACGGGCCTTAGTAGAGGTGCATTTATGCTGAACGATTCGCATAATAACATTATCGCAATGTTATAGAGAATAATTGATCAATATGTAATAAGAAATAAGAAAAATGCGTATAAGTACTAGCATTATTTTCATTCATTAATATATTATTTCATTAATATTCTGATTTGTGCCACTAGCTTTAGAGCTGAGGCGCTCCACTTACAGCACCGCGCCCCGTCGCGGCGAGCAGATAACGCGCCCCGCGCGTGATTTTTTACATACAAATTCAATAAAACGCGCCTTTGCGCGTGGAATTTGGCTCTGTTTTCCGCACCCCGCCGCTTAATGCGGTACAGTGCAGTGGGTGGAGCGCCTAAATATACATTTTCTATTCACCGCTTTAAATTAATTAAATTTATCTAAAACACGTCGCTTCTTGTTCTAAAATAACTGACATTTAGAAAATATACGTTCAGTTTTAGTGTTTGTTTCCGAGTTTCTGAGCGGGATTGATGATGTTATACTATAAAGATAGGTTAGTTAGAATATTATGATAGACTGATTATTACATAATATGAAATATTATTGACGTTCCAAAGTGCCTTTTATGTGCCTATTTGAAATAAATGCTTTGACTTTGACTTTAAACTGACGTGTACACATCCGTTTAATATTTCATATTATGTAATAACTAGCTGCGCCCCGCGGTTTCACTCGCGTAAATGTCTATCCCGTGGGAATATCGGGATAAAAAGCCTATATGTTAATACAGGGCGTTAGCTATCTCCATACAATTTTTTCTCAAAATTGGTCCAGCCGTTTGAGCGTGAAGAAGTAACAAACATATAAACACACACACACACACACTCACAAACTTTCGCCTTTATAATATTAGTGTGATTATAGTGTGAAGTGTGACATACGACCAGAAAACCAATTCCCGTAATTAAAAACGTTCAAAATCTAGTCGCAATCTCATCTCGGCGACAAACAAATGTCAAAAACTTGTCAAAAATATGTAGGGGAAATTATAGGTATTTTTGACAGATTGAGACTGAGATCAGACTGTGAACGTTCTTAAAATTACGAGAATTGCCCACCTAATCGAAGCAAACTACAGAACGCCACTACGATCCTTATTATAGATATAAAAGCCTAGATAAAGTGGATAAGACAGAGATTAAAACAGAAGACGAACTAGCAGGGGATCGGGGAGGGGGGGGGGGGTGGAGGGGGTTCAGGGGATCGTACCGCAATAAATCTAAAATTCGGCCTTAGATCGGAGGCAGGCGTGAATTTATCCATGTACAGTCAACAAAAGAGATAAGTATGCAGGATCGTCGGATATAGTTGAAGTTTAGTAAGAAACCGATGGATGTTGTCGACTGAAATTTTATTTGTTAAATGAGCTGTTGGTTTTCTATTCATAAAAAAATTAAATTTTATTCGAGAACATCCATCGGTTTCTTACTAAACTTCAACTATATCCGACGATCCTGCATACTTATCTCTTTTGTTGACAGTACATATATGTATTAACTTAGGTTAACATCAACTCACGCTTATAGTGTTTCCCTGGTTTAAAAGACTTAACTTAATCAGCTTAACTTAACTTAATTTAATACTTAGCCCGTCGACACCATCCTTCTGTGCTACAAATGAACCATTTTCGAATTTTTTCCGTTACCTGTGCTGTGAACCCTTACTTCTTGCCAAATTCCATAATTCGAGATTATCGGGAAGTACTCTGTAGGTTTAGATTTACTTGCGAGAGGGCAAAATGTGCGACATATTTGGCTCACTCGCACGATAAATGGCCATATTTTAACTTCGAAGCTTGATTTTAGAGCTCTAAGGGATTGTAGACCTACATATTTGATATTAATTTTATCTTGAACACGTGGAGGTATCCACGTGTTCCTGAGAAAAAGGGTCTTGACATACTGACAGACGGACAGACAGACGGATAACGTAATGATCCTATAAGGGTTTGTTTTTTTTTTCTTTTGCACATAACCCTTAAAGAGTTAAGAAAATAATTAATCATAATTACCTATTAACTCTGCCTGCCAACTGACGAATCTTCAGAGTTAGCATTTTTATAAATATCAACAAAAAAATAAATTAAGTTTAATTTTAAAAGTAAACTCAAATCATAAAAATGAAAGTCAGCGAGGTACATTCCCCGCTCCAATGGACACCGACTTTTCAAGACGAAATGCCAATTTGTAAAAAAATATTCATTGAAATGTTTAAAATTGTTTCACCTCAATTTTTTTACGTAACTTTTCTCTAAGGAATGCAGGAATGTTTTACTCAATTCACGAGTTTTTTTGTAAAACGTCGCTGTAAACTTTTTTCTCTTGATCTGGCATCAAAATTCATTCATTCATGCGTTCAGGCATACGTAATTATTTAAGTTAAGTGATGTTAAATGTATTGTTTCATTTAATAATATGATATAAAAATGAAAGTGTGTAGTATATAGGTATCTATATAATATAATAATTGAAATAACATTTAAATTTTAACATGAATGTAATATAAATTGAAAATTTATGTCAGAAAGAACTTCATTTAATTGTAAATTGATTTTGCATATCGTTAAGACGGTGAGACATGTAGCACTATGCAATGTTATGAACGCCTTTGTAAACACCATGTTTCTGGGAAATTAATATTCTATTCTATTCTATTAAGGTTGACATGAAAAGGTTCAAATCTCAAATCTCAAATCGTTTATTGCAATCCATAATGTACAATGGTGGTAAATAAAAAAATAATGGAAACAATTATGGACCCTGTCGGGCACAGCAATTTTTTATATAGGTATATAGGTAAGAGAGAGGAAGAGCGCTTTATTAAATTTCCTTATTATATATATTATATTTAATATTTAATATTGCTCATTTCTTTACTCACTTAAGATTTGTTCATTATATTCTAATGTAGTATAATTAATTAGTGTTATGTTATCATTTATTTTTGTTATTTTACTTATTAATATATATCTGTTATTCATAATTATTTATTATTAAGTTTAACTATAAAAAATATTTTACATTCTATTATCTTAGATGTATTTATATTTCCATTTATTTACTTATTCTATTAATATTTATATGCAGGTCTATCTATTAATTTATTATTTCATTGTATTTAATATTCCTTATTTCTTTACTCGCTTAATAATTGTTCGTTGTTATTATTGTAATATAATTATTAGGTGTTATAGTATAATTTACTTTTATTTTACTTATTAAAATATGTCTGTTATTCTTAGTTATTATTGAATTTATCCATTAGATATTCTTGTATTGTGTAATAGCTTTTTTTAATTAAGAATTGCTTTAGTTTATTTAAAAATATACTGGTTTTATTTTGTTGTTTTATGTCTTCTGGTAATTTATTATATATTTTTATTGACATTGAATATGGACTAGATGAATGTAGTTTAAGGCGGGAGGGGGGCAAGTTTAGTCTATTTTTATGGCGCAACGAATAATTTGTTTGTATGTCTCCCCGTGTGCTGTAAGAATCTGGATATTTACGGACTAGTTTACATAATTCTAAGATATAAATACCAACTAAGGTGAGGATCTTGTGTTTCTGAAAGTAAGGCTTGCAACTATCTGTCGGTTCTATATTGGTAATTATTCGTACTAGTTTTTTTTGAAGGGTAAATAGGGAGGGAGCGTCTGTGCTATTTCCCCATAAGATGATGCCATAGTTAAACCAAGCGTGGGCATACGCGTAGTATGTGACTAGTGCGGTTTGTAGGTTTGTAGTCTTCTTTATTTCGCGGAGAGCATATGAAAACCTTGAAATTTTTGATTTTACTGTCTGTATATGTGTTTTCCAGTTAATATGAGTATCTATTGTTAAACCTAGGAGAGTAAAGTTGTTAACTGTTTCTAATTTATGTTGATTAAATGTAAAATCTATATTTATTTGCTTTTTCTGCCAGGGGTTAAACGCTATTAATTTGGTTTTGGTAAAATTTATTTCGAGATTATGGTCGCTCATCCAGTTTACAGTTTTTTCGAGAATAATAGTAAGTTTTTCATTTAAATTAGCATTTGTTTGGCATGAAGTCAGGATCGAAATGTCATCCGCAAAAAGTACACATGGCCCGTCTATGGTTTTGGGGAGGTCATTTATGTAGATGAGGAAAAGGAGGCAACCAATAACTTCCCTGGGGAATTGAAGCATGTATTGATTTAACATCAGATCTAATGAGCTGTACTTGTTTTGTTTTTTGATTGAAATATTCAATCTCAACTAATTGCTCTCTATCTTTTAAATATGATGCGAACCAGTCATGGGCTTTTCCGCGTATTCCTATACCGTATAGCTTATTTAATAATATTTTAAATTGCACTTTGTCGTAGGCTTTGGTCATATCGAGTAATATCCCTATTGCATATTGTTTATTATTTATAATATTTAATGCTTCTTGCATGTATTTATAAACAGCTAGCGTTGTAGATCTGTTTTTGCGAAATCCATTTTGGCAGTCATCGAAAATCTTATATTTTTCACAAAATGAATATACACGATCACACATTGCTCTTTCGAAGACTTTGGATGCTGTAGGAAGAAGGGAAATTGGTCTATAGTTACTTGGGTCTGTTTTTGCGTTCTTTTTATGGATAGGTTTTATTAAAGCTTTTTTTAGTTGATTAGGGAAAGTGCCCTCTTCGAAGGATTGATTTATTAATTTATAGAACGGTAAGGTTAGTTCATCAGCGCACTGTCTGATCAGAGTCGGTGGGAGTTCGTCTATGCCGTGACTATTTTTATTTTTAAGGTTCTTTAAGATCTGATTTACTTCGTATCCGTCGACTGGGGTAAGAAACATGGTATTTTCAGTAAGGTTAATCACTGATGTTTCTGTCTGTACACTGCCGGATGTGTGGGTGGTATTTTCCCCAATGGATGCGAAAAAGTTATTGAAAACGTTAGCTACTTGTTTTGGTTCATTTACTAGGCTTGTTGTTTGTAGTGTTATATTTTGTTTCTCTTTTTTGGTTTTCTTGTTTGTCCGTTCCCTTACAATATTCCACATAGTTTTAACTTTATTTGAAGATTTATTCATTTTATTTATATAATGTAATTTTTTTGCCGCTGTTACAGATTTTTTCAAGATTTTTTCATATTTTTTATAGTGTTTCGTAAATATTGAATTATTAATTTTAGATGAAAAAACTTTTAGCAGTCTTTTATTTTTACAAGATTGTTTAATACCAACGGTTAGCCAGAAATTATTACGTTTTGTTTTTAGTTTAGGTTGGGAGAAGTTAAGTTATATTTAATAAATAGGTCAATTAATTTTGGACATAAGACCCACTTTGAAGAAATTAAATGGAGAAGAAATTTTTTGTTGGTAGGTAAACAGTTTATCCGGGAAGTACGTATACATCGTTGGTCTAGTGGTCGCAAGCGCTGATGCTGAGCGTGAGGTTCTGGGTTCGATTCCCAGGCCAGACAAAGTGTTATAGGATTTTCTATCTGGAATTTCTCAGTAGCAGCCCGGAGTCTGAATATGTGGCTGGTTGAGGGCACTACGCTCGCCCCCTATTACATGGGATTTAAACATAACTGGAGAAATGTAGGTGTACTATAGGTACATCTCTGTCTAGCCCTTCGGAGATTAAAGGCTTGATGATATGTTAAGTTCTAATCGATCGATTGAAACACACCGGCTTAGTACATGCTATTTCTTTGGATAATTTCAAGAACTTTAAAAGGTCTTTCTCTATATTTAAATTCTCAATCATCATCTGCTTGCCTTTTCCCAACTATGTTGGGGTCGGCTTCCAGTCTAACTGGATGCAGCAGGATGCTACTATTTTACATGGAGCGACTGCCATCAGACCTCCACAACCCAGTAACTGGGTAAGACTCAACTGGTTGTCAGACTTTCGGGCTTCTGTCGTAACGCTGTCAAAGGCCTATAAATGACAGCCGGGACCAACGGCTTAGCGTGCTTTCCGAGACACAGAGAAGCCTCGGTATGTAATGGATGGTCACCCATCCACAGACCGACCTCGGCATTGCTTAACCTCGAAGATTGATCCGTGTGGCTGTTCCACGAGCTCCTTATATTTAAATTCTCAATAGAATGCCAAAATAATCGCTGAAACAGCCTGTCATCACCGTTGGACTATAAACTCGGCATAAATACAACCGCCGTAGCGTCGTATAATGTCAGACAGTTTATTATTCTGTGAGAGACAACGGGCCTTAGTAGAGGTGCATTTATGCTGAACGATTCGCATAATAACATTATCGCAATGTTATAGAGAATAATTGATCAATATGTAATAAGAAATAAGAAAAATGCGTATAAGTACTAGCATTATTTTCATTCATTAATATATTATTTCATTAATATTCTGATTTGTGCCACTAGCTTTAGAGCTGAGGCGCTCCACTTACAGCACCGCGCCCCGTCGCGGCGAGCAGATAACGCGCCCCGCGCGTGATTTTTTACATACAAATTCAATAAAACGCGCCTTTGCGCGTGGAATTTGGCTCTGTTTTCCGCACCCCGCCGCTTAATGCGGTACAGTGCAGTGGGTGGAGCGCCTAAATATACATTTTCTATTCACCGCTTTAAATTAATTAAATTTATCTAAAACACGTCGCTTCTTGTTCTAAAATAACTGACATTTAGAAAATATACGTTCAGTTTTAGTGTTTGTTTCCGAGTTTCTGAGCGGGATTGATGATGTTATACTATAAAGATAGGTTAGTTAGAATATTATGATAGACTGATTATTACATAATATGAAATATTATTGACGTTCCAAAGTGCCTTTTATGTGCCTATTTGAAATAAATGCTTTGACTTTGACTTTAAACTGACGTGTACACATCCGTTTAATATTTCATATTATGTAATAACTAGCTGCGCCCCGCGGTTTCACTCGCGTAAATGTCTATCCCGTGGGAATATCGGGATAAAAAGCCTATATGTTAATACAGGGCGTTAGCTATCTCCATACAATTTTTTCTCAAAATTGGTCCAGCCGTTTGAGCGTGAAGAAGTAACAAACATATAAACACACACACACACACACTCACAAACTTTCGCCTTTATAATATTAGTGTGATTATAGTGTGAAGTGTGACATACGACCAGAAAACCAATTCCCGTAATTAAAAACGTTCAAAATCTAGTCGCAATCTCATCTCGGCGACAAACAAATGTCAAAAACTTGTCAAAAATATGTAGGGGAAATTATAGGTATTTTTGACAGATTGAGACTGAGATCAGACTGTGAACGTTCTTAAAATTACGAGAATTGCCCACCTAATCGAAGCAAACTACAGAACGCCACTACGATCCTTATTATAGATATAAAAGCCTAGATAAAGTGGATAAGACAGAGATTAAAACAGAAGACGAACTAGCAGGGGATCGGGGAGGGGGGGGGGGTGGAGGGGGTTCAGGGGATCGTACCGCAATAAATCTAAAATTCGGCCTTAGATCGGAGGCAGGCGTGAATTTATCCATGTACAGTCAACAAAAGAGATAAGTATGCAGGATCGTCGGATATAGTTGAAGTTTAGTAAGAAACCGATGGATGTTGTCGACTGAAATTTTATTTGTTAAATGAGCTGTTGGTTTTCTATTCATAAAAAAATTAAATTTTATTCGAGAACATCCATCGGTTTCTTACTAAACTTCAACTATATCCGACGATCCTGCATACTTATCTCTTTTGTTGACAGTACATATATGTATTAACTTAGGTTAACATCAACTCACGCTTATAGTGTTTCCCTGGTTTAAAAGACTTAACTTAATCAGCTTAACTTAACTTAATTTAATACTTAGCCCGTCGACACCATCCTTCTGTGCTACAAATGAACCATTTTCGAATTTTTTCCGTTACCTGTGCTGTGAACCCTTACTTCTTGCCAAATTCCATAATTCGAGATTATCGGGAAGTACTCTGTAGGTTTAGATTTACTTGCGAGAGGGCAAAATGTGCGACATATTTGGCTCACTCGCACGATAAATGGCCATATTTTAACTTCGAAGCTTGATTTTAGAGCTCTAAGGGATTGTAGACCTACATATTTGATATTAATTTTATCTTGAACACGTGGAGGTATCCACGTGTTCCTGAGAAAAAGGGTCTTGACATACTGACAGACGGACAGACAGACGGATAACGTAATGATCCTATAAGGGTTTGTTTTTTTTTTCTTTTGCACATAACCCTTAAAGAGTTAAGAAAATAATTAATCATAATTACCTATTAACTCTGCCTGCCAACTGACGAATCTTCAGAGTTAGCATTTTTATAAATATCAACAAAAAAATAAATTAAGTTTAATTTTAAAAGTAAACTCAAATCATAAAAATGAAAGTCAGCGAGGTACATTCCCCGCTCCAATGGACACCGACTTTTCAAGACGAAATGCCAATTTGTAAAAAAATATTCATTGAAATGTTTAAAATTGTTTCACCTCAATTTTTTTACGTAACTTTTCTCTAAGGAATGCAGGAATGTTTTACTCAATTCACGAGTTTTTTTGTAAAACGTCGCTGTAAACTTTTTTCTCTTGATCTGGCATCAAAATTCATTCATTCATGCGTTCAGGCATACGTAATTATTTAAGTTAAGTGATGTTAAATGTATTGTTTCATTTAATAATATGATATAAAAATGAAAGTGTGTAGTATATAGGTATCTATATAATATAATAATTGAAATAACATTTAAATTTTAACATGAATGTAATATAAATTGAAAATTTATGTCAGAAAGAACTTCATTTAATTGTAAATTGATTTTGCATATCGTTAAGACGGTGAGACATGTAGCACTATGCAATGTTATGAACGCCTTTGTAAACACCATGTTT
This sequence comes from Amphipoea lucens, assembly GCA_947508005.1. Lineage (NCBI taxonomy): Eukaryota > Metazoa > Arthropoda > Insecta > Lepidoptera > Noctuidae > Amphipoea > Amphipoea lucens. Next base: position 11,691 of record CANNSA010000003.1, read on the forward strand.
CTGGGAAATTAATATTCTATTCTATTCTATTAAGGTTGACATGAAAAGGTTCAAATCTCAAATCTCAAATCGTTTATTGCAATCCATAATGTACAATGGTGGTAAATAAAAAAATAATGGAAACAATTATGGACCCTGTCGGGCACAGCAATTTTTTATATAGGTATATAGGTAAGAGAGAGGAAGAGCGCTTTATTAAATTTCCTTATTATATATATTATATTTAATATTTAATATTGCTCATTTCTTTACTCACTTAAGATTTGTTCATTATATTCTAATGTAGTATAATTAATTAGTGTTATGTTATCATTTATTTTTGTTATTTTACTTATTAATATATATCTGTTATTCATAATTATTTATTATTAAGTTTAACTATAAAAAATATTTTACATTCTATTATCTTAGATGTATTTATATTTCCATTTATTTACTTATTCTATTAATATTTATATGCAGGTCTATCTATTAATTTATTATTTCATTGTATTTAATATTCCTTATTTCTTTACTCGCTTAATAATTGTTCGTTGTTATTATTGTAATATAATTATTAGGTGTTATAGTATAATTTACTTTTATTTTACTTATTAAAATATGTCTGTTATTCTTAGTTATTATTGAATTTATCCATTAGATATTCTTGTATTGTGTAATAGCTTTTTTTAATTAAGAATTGCTTTAGTTTATTTAAAAATATACTGGTTTTATTTTGTTGTTTTATGTCTTCTGGTAATTTATTATATATTTTTATTGACATTGAATATGGACTAGATGAATGTAGTTTAAGGCGGGAGGGGGGCAAGTTTAGTCTATTTTTATGGCGCAACGAATAATTTGTTTGTATGTCTCCCCGTGTGCTGTAAGAATCTGGATATTTACGGACTAGTTTACATAATTCTAAGATATAAATACCAACTAAGGTGAGGATCTTGTGTTTCTGAAAGTAAGGCTTGCAACTATCTGTCGGTTCTATATTGGTAATTATTCGTACTAGTTTTTTTTGAAGGGTAAATAGGGAGGGAGCGTCTGTGCTATTTCCCCATAAGATGATGCCATAGTTAAACCAAGCGTGGGCATACGCGTAGTATGTGACTAGTGCGGTTTGTAGGTTTGTAGTCTTCTTTATTTCGCGGAGAGCATATGAAAACCTTGAAATTTTTGATTTTACTGTCTGTATATGTGTTTTCCAGTTAATATGAGTATCTATTGTTAAACCTAGGAGAGTAAAGTTGTTAACTGTTTCTAATTTATGTTGATTAAATGTAAAATCTATATTTATTTGCTTTTTCTGCCAGGGGTTAAACGCTATTAATTTGGTTTTGGTAAAATTTATTTCGAGATTATGGTCGCTCATCCAGTTTACAGTTTTTTCGAGAATAATAGTAAGTTTTTCATTTAAATTAGCATTTGTTTGGCATGAAGTCAGGATCGAAATGTCATCCGCAAAAAGTACACATGGCCCGTCTATGGTTTTGGGGAGGTCATTTATGTAGATGAGGAAAAGGAGGCAACCAATAACTTCCCTGGGGAATTGAAGCATGTATTGATTTAACATCAGATCTAATGAGCTGTACTTGTTTTGTTTTTTGATTGAAATATTCAATCTCAACTAATTGCTCTCTATCTTTTAAATATGATGCGAACCAGTCATGGGCTTTTCCGCGTATTCCTATACCGTATAGCTTATTTAATAATATTTTAAATTGCACTTTGTCGTAGGCTTTGGTCATATCGAGTAATATCCCTATTGCATATTGTTTATTATTTATAATATTTAATGCTTCTTGCATGTATTTATAAACAGCTAGCGTTGTAGATCTGTTTTTGCGAAATCCATTTTGGCAGTCATCGAAAATCTTATATTTTTCACAAAATGAATATACACGATCACACATTGCTCTTTCGAAGACTTTGGATGCTGTAGGAAGAAGGGAAATTGGTCTATAGTTACTTGGGTCTGTTTTTGCGTTCTTTTTATGGATAGGTTTTATTAAAGCTTTTTTTAGTTGATTAGGGAAAGTGCCCTCTTCGAAGGATTGATTTATTAATTTATAGAACGGTAAGGTTAGTTCATCAGCGCACTGTCTGATCAGAGTCGGTGGGAGTTCGTCTATGCCGTGACTATTTTTATTTTTAAGGTTCTTTAAGATCTGATTTACTTCGTATCCGTCGACTGGGGTAAGAAACATGGTATTTTCAGTAAGGTTAATCACTGATGTTTCTGTCTGTACACTGCCGGATGTGTGGGTGGTATTTTCCCCAATGGATGCGAAAAAGTTATTGAAAACGTTAGCTACTTGTTTTGGTTCATTTACTAGGCTTGTTGTTTGTAGTGTTATATTTTGTTTCTCTTTTTTGGTTTTCTTGTTTGTCCGTTCCCTTACAATATTCCACATAGTTTTAACTTTATTTGAAGATTTATTCATTTTATTTATATAATGTAATTTTTTTGCCGCTGTTACAGATTTTTTCAAGATTTTTTCATATTTTTTATAGTGTTTCGTAAATATTGAATTATTAATTTTAGATGAAAAAACTTTTAGCAGTCTTTTATTTTTACAAGATTGTTTAATACCAACGGTTAGCCAGAAATTATTACGTTTTGTTTTTAGTTTAGGTTGGGAGAAGTTAAGTTATATTTAATAAATAGGTCAATTAATTTTGGACATAAGACCCACTTTGAAGAAATTAAATGGAGAAGAAATTTTTTGTTGGTAGGTAAACAGTTTATCCGGGAAGTACGTATACATCGTTGGTCTAGTGGTCGCAAGCGCTGATGCTGAGCGTGAGGTTCTGGGTTCGATTCCCAGGCCAGACAAAGTGTTATAGGATTTTCTATCTGGAATTTCTCAGTAGCAGCCCGGAGTCTGAATATGTGGCTGGTTGAGGGCACTACGCTCGCCCCCTATTACATGGGATTTAAACATAACTGGAGAAATGTAGGTGTACTATAGGTACATCTCTGTCTAGCCCTTCGGAGATTAAAGGCTTGATGATATGTTAAGTTCTAATCGATCGATTGAAACACACCGGCTTAGTACATGCTATTTCTTTGGATAATTTCAAGAACTTTAAAAGGTCTTTCTCTATATTTAAATTCTCAATCATCATCTGCTTGCCTTTTCCCAACTATGTTGGGGTCGGCTTCCAGTCTAACTGGATGCAGCAGGATGCTACTATTTTACATGGAGCGACTGCCATCAGACCTCCACAACCCAGTAACTGGGTAAGACTCAACTGGTTGTCAGACTTTCGGGCTTCTGTCGTAACGCTGTCAAAGGCCTATAAATGACAGCCGGGACCAACGGCTTAGCGTGCTTTCCGAGACACAGAGAAGCCTCGGTATGTAATGGATGGTCACCCATCCACAGACCGACCTCGGCATTGCTTAACCTCGAAGATTGATCCGTGTGGCTGTTCCACGAGCTCCTTATATTTAAATTCTCAATAGAATGCCAAAATAATCGCTGAAACAGCCTGTCATCACCGTTGGACTATAAACTCGGCATAAATACAACCGCCGTAGCGTCGTATAATGTCAGACAGTTTATTATTCTGTGAGAGACAACGGGCCTTAGTAGAGGTGCATTTATGCTGAACGATTCGCATAATAACATTATCGCAATGTTATAGAGAATAATTGATCAATATGTAATAAGAAATAAGAAAAATGCGTATAAGTACTAGCATTATTTTCATTCATTAATATATTATTTCATTAATATTCTGATTTGTGCCACTAGCTTTAGAGCTGAGGCGCTCCACTTACAGCACCGCGCCCCGTCGCGGCGAGCAGATAACGCGCCCCGCGCGTGATTTTTTACATACAAATTCAATAAAACGCGCCTTTGCGCGTGGAATTTGGCTCTGTTTTCCGCACCCCGCCGCTTAATGCGGTACAGTGCAGTGGGTGGAGCGCCTAAATATACATTTTCTATTCACCGCTTTAAATTAATTAAATTTATCTAAAACACGTCGCTTCTTGTTCTAAAATAACTGACATTTAGAAAATATACGTTCAGTTTTAGTGTTTGTTTCCGAGTTTCTGAGCGGGATTGATGATGTTATACTATAAAGATAGGTTAGTTAGAATATTATGATAGACTGATTATTACATAATATGAAATATTATTGACGTTCCAAAGTGCCTTTTATGTGCCTATTTGAAATAAATGCTTTGACTTTGACTTTAAACTGACGTGTACACATCCGTTTAATATTTCATATTATGTAATAACTAGCTGCGCCCCGCGGTTTCACTCGCGTAAATGTCTATCCCGTGGGAATATCGGGATAAAAAGCCTATATGTTAATACAGGGCGTTAGCTATCTCCATACAATTTTTTCTCAAAATTGGTCCAGCCGTTTGAGCGTGAAGAAGTAACAAACATATAAACACACACACACACACACTCACAAACTTTCGCCTTTATAATATTAGTGTGATTATAGTGTGAAGTGTGACATACGACCAGAAAACCAATTCCCGTAATTAAAAACGTTCAAAATCTAGTCGCAATCTCATCTCGGCGACAAACAAATGTCAAAAACTTGTCAAAAATATGTAGGGGAAATTATAGGTATTTTTGACAGATTGAGACTGAGATCAGACTGTGAACGTTCTTAAAATTACGAGAATTGCCCACCTAATCGAAGCAAACTACAGAACGCCACTACGATCCTTATTATAGATATAAAAGCCTAGATAAAGTGGATAAGACAGAGATTAAAACAGAAGACGAACTAGCAGGGGATCGGGGAGGGGGGGGGGGTGGAGGGGGTTCAGGGGATCGTACCGCAATAAATCTAAAATTCGGCCTTAGATCGGAGGCAGGCGTGAATTTATCCATGTACAGTCAACAAAAGAGATAAGTATGCAGGATCGTCGGATATAGTTGAAGTTTAGTAAGAAACCGATGGATGTTGTCGACTGAAATTTTATTTGTTAAATGAGCTGTTGGTTTTCTATTCATAAAAAAATTAAATTTTATTCGAGAACATCCATCGGTTTCTTACTAAACTTCAACTATATCCGACGATCCTGCATACTTATCTCTTTTGTTGACAGTACATATATGTATTAACTTAGGTTAACATCAACTCACGCTTATAGTGTTTCCCTGGTTTAAAAGACTTAACTTAATCAGCTTAACTTAACTTAATTTAATACTTAGCCCGTCGACACCATCCTTCTGTGCTACAAATGAACCATTTTCGAATTTTTTCCGTTACCTGTGCTGTGAACCCTTACTTCTTGCCAAATTCCATAATTCGAGATTATCGGGAAGTACTCTGTAGGTTTAGATTTACTTGCGAGAGGGCAAAATGTGCGACATATTTGGCTCACTCGCACGATAAATGGCCATATTTTAACTTCGAAGCTTGATTTTAGAGCTCTAAGGGATTGTAGACCTACATATTTGATATTAATTTTATCTTGAACACGTGGAGGTATCCACGTGTTCCTGAGAAAAAGGGTCTTGACATACTGACAGACGGACAGACAGACGGATAACGTAATGATCCTATAAGGGTTTGTTTTTTTTTTCTTTTGCACATAACCCTTAAAGAGTTAAGAAAATAATTAATCATAATTACCTATTAACTCTGCCTGCCAACTGACGAATCTTCAGAGTTAGCATTTTTATAAATATCAACAAAAAAATAAATTAAGTTTAATTTTAAAAGTAAACTCAAATCATAAAAATGAAAGTCAGCGAGGTACATTCCCCGCTCCAATGGACACCGACTTTTCAAGACGAAATGCCAATTTGTAAAAAAATATTCATTGAAATGTTTAAAATTGTTTCACCTCAATTTTTTTACGTAACTTTTCTCTAAGGAATGCAGGAATGTTTTACTCAATTCACGAGTTTTTTTGTAAAACGTCGCTGTAAACTTTTTTCTCTTGATCTGGCATCAAAATTCATTCATTCATGCGTTCAGGCATACGTAATTATTTAAGTTAAGTGATGTTAAATGTATTGTTTCATTTAATAATATGATATAAAAATGAAAGTGTGTAGTATATAGGTATCTATATAATATAATAATTGAAATAACATTTAAATTTTAACATGAATGTAATATAAATTGAAAATTTATGTCAGAAAGAACTTCATTTAATTGTAAATTGATTTTGCATATCGTTAAGACGGTGAGACATGTAGCACTATGCAATGTTATGAACGCCTTTGTAAACACCATGTTTCTGGGAAATTAATATTCTATTCTATTCTATTAAGGTTGACATGAAAAGGTTCAAATCTCAAATCTCAAATCGTTTATTGCAATCCATAATGTACAATGGTGGTAAATAAAAAAATAATGGAAACAATTATGGACCCTGTCGGGCACAGCAATTTTTTATATAGGTATATAGGTAAGAGAGAGGAAGAGCGCTTTATTAAATTTCCTTATTATATATATTATATTTAATATTTAATATTGCTCATTTCTTTACTCACTTAAGATTTGTTCATTATATTCTAATGTAGTATAATTAATTAGTGTTATGTTATCATTTATTTTTGTTATTTTACTTATTAATATATATCTGTTATTCATAATTATTTATTATTAAGTTTAACTATAAAAAATATTTTACATTCTATTATCTTAGATGTATTTATATTTCCATTTATTTACTTATTCTATTAATATTTATATGCAGGTCTATCTATTAATTTATTATTTCATTGTATTTAATATTCCTTATTTCTTTACTCGCTTAATAATTGTTCGTTGTTATTATTGTAATATAATTATTAGGTGTTATAGTATAATTTACTTTTATTTTACTTATTAAAATATGTCTGTTATTCTTAGTTATTATTGAATTTATCCATTAGATATTCTTGTATTGTGTAATAGCTTTTTTTAATTAAGAATTGCTTTAGTTTATTTAAAAATATACTGGTTTTATTTTGTTGTTTTATGTCTTCTGGTAATTTATTATATATTTTTATTGACATTGAATATGGACTAGATGAATGTAGTTTAAGGCGGGAGGGGGGCAAGTTTAGTCTATTTTTATGGCGCAACGAATAATTTGTTTGTATGTCTCCCCGTGTGCTGTAAGAATCTGGATATTTACGGACTAGTTTACATAATTCTAAGATATAAATACCAACTAAGGTGAGGATCTTGTGTTTCTGAAAGTAAGGCTTGCAACTATCTGTCGGTTCTATATTGGTAATTATTCGTACTAGTTTTTTTTGAAGGGTAAATAGGGAGGGAGCGTCTGTGCTATTTCCCCATAAGATGATGCCATAGTTAAACCAAGCGTGGGCATACGCGTAGTATGTGACTAGTGCGGTTTGTAGGTTTGTAGTCTTCTTTATTTCGCGGAGAGCATATGAAAACCTTGAAATTTTTGATTTTACTGTCTGTATATGTGTTTTCCAGTTAATATGAGTATCTATTGTTAAACCTAGGAGAGTAAAGTTGTTAACTGTTTCTAATTTATGTTGATTAAATGTAAAATCTATATTTATTTGCTTTTTCTGCCAGGGGTTAAACGCTATTAATTTGGTTTTGGTAAAATTTATTTCGAGATTATGGTCGCTCATCCAGTTTACAGTTTTTTCGAGAATAATAGTAAGTTTTTCATTTAAATTAGCATTTGTTTGGCATGAAGTCAGGATCGAAATGTCATCCGCAAAAAGTACACATGGCCCGTCTATGGTTTTGGGGAGGTCATTTATGTAGATGAGGAAAAGGAGGCAACCAATAACTTCCCTGGGGAATTGAAGCATGTATTGATTTAACATCAGATCTAATGAGCTGTACTTGTTTTGTTTTTTGATTGAAATATTCAATCTCAACTAATTGCTCTCTATCTTTTAAATATGATGCGAACCAGTCATGGGCTTTTCCGCGTATTCCTATACCGTATAGCTTATTTAATAATATTTTAAATTGCACTTTGTCGTAGGCTTTGGTCATATCGAGTAATATCCCTATTGCATATTGTTTATTATTTATAATATTTAATGCTTCTTGCATGTATTTATAAACAGCTAGCGTTGTAGATCTGTTTTTGCGAAATCCATTTTGGCAGTCATCGAAAATCTTATATTTTTCACAAAATGAATATACACGATCACACATTGCTCTTTCGAAGACTTTGGATGCTGTAGGAAGAAGGGAAATTGGTCTATAGTTACTTGGGTCTGTTTTTGCGTTCTTTTTATGGATAGGTTTTATTAAAGCTTTTTTTAGTTGATTAGGGAAAGTGCCCTCTTCGAAGGATTGATTTATTAATTTATAGAACGGTAAGGTTAGTTCATCAGCGCACTGTCTGATCAGAGTCGGTGGGAGTTCGTCTATGCCGTGACTATTTTTATTTTTAAGGTTCTTTAAGATCTGATTTACTTCGTATCCGTCGACTGGGGTAAGAAACATGGTATTTTCAGTAAGGTTAATCACTGATGTTTCTGTCTGTACACTGCCGGATGTGTGGGTGGTATTTTCCCCAATGGATGCGAAAAAGTTATTGAAAACGTTAGCTACTTGTTTTGGTTCATTTACTAGGCTTGTTGTTTGTAGTGTTATATTTTGTTTCTCTTTTTTGGTTTTCTTGTTTGTCCGTTCCCTTACAATATTCCACATAGTTTTAACTTTATTTGAAGATTTATTCATTTTATTTATATAATGTAATTTTTTTGCCGCTGTTACAGATTTTTTCAAGATTTTTTCATATTTTTTATAGTGTTTCGTAAATATTGAATTATTAATTTTAGATGAAAAAACTTTTAGCAGTCTTTTATTTTTACAAGATTGTTTAATACCAACGGTTAGCCAGAAATTATTACGTTTTGTTTTTAGTTTAGGTTGGGAGAAGTTAAGTTATATTTAATAAATAGGTCAATTAATTTTGGACATAAGACCCACTTTGAAGAAATTAAATGGAGAAGAAATTTTTTGTTGGTAGGTAAACAGTTTATCCGGGAAGTACGTATACATCGTTGGTCTAGTGGTCGCAAGCGCTGATGCTGAGCGTGAGGTTCTGGGTTCGATTCCCAGGCCAGACAAAGTGTTATAGGATTTTCTATCTGGAATTTCTCAGTAGCAGCCCGGAGTCTGAATATGTGGCTGGTTGAGGGCACTACGCTCGCCCCCTATTACATGGGATTTAAACATAACTGGAGAAATGTAGGTGTACTATAGGTACATCTCTGTCTAGCCCTTCGGAGATTAAAGGCTTGATGATATGTTAAGTTCTAATCGATCGATTGAAACACACCGGCTTAGTACATGCTATTTCTTTGGATAATTTCAAGAACTTTAAAAGGTCTTTCTCTATATTTAAATTCTCAATCATCATCTGCTTGCCTTTTCCCAACTATGTTGGGGTCGGCTTCCAGTCTAACTGGATGCAGCAGGATGCTACTATTTTACATGGAGCGACTGCCATCAGACCTCCACAACCCAGTAACTGGGTAAGACTCAACTGGTTGTCAGACTTTCGGGCTTCTGTCGTAACGCTGTCAAAGGCCTATAAATGACAGCCGGGACCAACGGCTTAGCGTGCTTTCCGAGACACAGAGAAGCCTCGGTATGTAATGGATGGTCACCCATCCACAGACCGACCTCGGCATTGCTTAACCTCGAAGATTGATCCGTGTGGCTGTTCCACGAGCTCCTTATATTTAAATTCTCAATAGAATGCCAAAATAATCGCTGAAACAGCCTGTCATCACCGTTGGACTATAAACTCGGCATAAATACAACCGCCGTAGCGTCGTATAATGTCAGACAGTTTATTATTCTGTGAGAGACAACGGGCCTTAGTAGAGGTGCATTTATGCTGAACGATTCGCATAATAACATTATCGCAATGTTATAGAGAATAATTGATCAATATGTAATAAGAAATAAGAAAAATGCGTATAAGTACTAGCATTATTTTCATTCATTAATATATTATTTCATTAATATTCTGATTTGTGCCACTAGCTTTAGAGCTGAGGCGCTCCACTTACAGCACCGCGCCCCGTCGCGGCGAGCAGATAACGCGCCCCGCGCGTGATTTTTTACATACAAATTCAATAAAACGCGCCTTTGCGCGTGGAATTTGGCTCTGTTTTCCGCACCCCGCCGCTTAATGCGGTACAGTGCAGTGGGTGGAGCGCCTAAATATACATTTTCTATTCACCGCTTTAAATTAATTAAATTTATCTAAAACACGTCGCTTCTTGTTCTAAAATAACTGACATTTAGAAAATATACGTTCAGTTTTAGTGTTTGTTTCCGAGTTTCTGAGCGGGATTGATGATGTTATACTATAAAGATAGGTTAGTTAGAATATTATGATAGACTGATTATTACATAATATGAAATATTATTGACGTTCCAAAGTGCCTTTTATGTGCCTATTTGAAATAAATGCTTTGACTTTGACTTTAAACTGACGTGTACACATCCGTTTAATATTTCATATTATGTAATAACTAGCTGCGCCCCGCGGTTTCACTCGCGTAAATGTCTATCCCGTGGGAATATCGGGATAAAAAGCCTATATGTTAATACAGGGCGTTAGCTATCTCCATACAATTTTTTCTCAAAATTGGTCCAGCCGTTTGAGCGTGAAGAAGTAACAAACATATAAACACACACACACACACACTCACAAACTTTCGCCTTTATAATATTAGTGTGATTATAGTGTGAAGTGTGACATACGACCAGAAAACCAATTCCCGTAATTAAAAACGTTCAAAATCTAGTCGCAATCTCATCTCGGCGACAAACAAATGTCAAAAACTTGTCAAAAATATGTAGGGGAAATTATAGGTATTTTTGACAGATTGAGACTGAGATCAGACTGTGAACGTTCTTAAAATTACGAGAATTGCCCACCTAATCGAAGCAAACTACAGAACGCCACTACGATCCTTATTATAGATATAAAAGCCTAGATAAAGTGGATAAGACAGAGATTAAAACAGAAGACGAACTAGCAGGGGATCGGGGAGGGGGGGGGGGTGGAGGGGGTTCAGGGGATCGTACCGCAATAAATCTAAAATTCGGCCTTAGATCGGAGGCAGGCGTGAATTTATCCATGTACAGTCAACAAAAGAGATAAGTATGCAGGATCGTCGGATATAGTTGAAGTTTAGTAAGAAACCGATGGATGTTGTCGACTGAAATTTTATTTGTTAAATGAGCTGTTGGTTTTCTATTCATAAAAAAATTAAATTTTATTCGAGAACATCCATCGGTTTCTTACTAAACTTCAACTATATCCGACGATCCTGCATACTTATCTCTTTTGTTGACAGTACATATATGTATTAACTTAGGTTAACATCAACTCACGCTTATAGTGTTTCCCTGGTTTAAAAGACTTAACTTAATCAGCTTAACTTAACTTAATTTAATACTTAGCCCGTCGACA
>CANNSA010000004.1:0-21103 GCA_947508005.1 Amphipoea lucens
AAAAAACTAAAACTCTAGCGAAATTAACTAGCGATAACTACTAGCGATTAATAAAACAAGTGAGGTGTGTCTTCGTGGATGACACTATCTATAAACTCACGCCTTTTACCCATAGGAGTAAGCAGAAAATGACTTTTTAAATACATTTCAAATGACATTTCACAAAACAATTGTACAAAATAATGTTTACCAACAACGTCCCCTGTTAATTTCATTCTGGCGCCTGAAATACCCAGTAGCAATTTATATATCTAATTTAATAGCCTCCTTGGTTGACTCAAGAGATGCCATATGTAAATAAAAATACATAAAACCACATAGCACTAAAAGTCCTTAAGTTTCTTAAGTGAGCTTAAAAGCGGATACAGACATTGCGAGGCATGCGTAGCGCACGGCGCTCATCGCATGATTCGTAGTGTGTAGACGTTCATATTTGTGGTGCCTCACTACGAATACGAACGAAATCCAGCGCAAAGTGGAGTTCATAATTGCCTAACAAAGACAAAAACACAAACAAACAAAGATTGAAAAAAAAAATGCACAGTTGCTACTTCAAATGTGGTGGAGGGATAGAATACTAAATAAAAGGGTGACGGGTAAAATATTTGATGATTTTTTCCAGTCCTCCCTACTACTTAATACGTGACATTCTTATAGGTTCTAAAACACTATCAGCCTTATGGCGCAATTACATTTGGCCGTTTACCCGAATTCGGATGCCATATGCTGCATATGGCATCCGAATTCGGTGCATATTGCATATGAATTTCAATATGCATCCATTCGGATTCCATAGACATCCGGATGCGGGTGAACGACAAAGCGTAATGGGGTATTTGACAGCTGCTTTTTTTTTAATTAAATTTCCCGAAAAAGAAAAAAAATCACAGTAAAATTAAATTGTTTAATATCTTAAAAAATGCGCATAGCGTTTCAAAGTCTATGCTAGATAGAGACAGCATTATTACGATCTGGCGTCGCAACACAAGAACGCTATAGTAAATTCGCGGCATTCAGCTTTTTTTTTCCAGTCTGTAACCGATTTTATAAATTTTTTGAATGTTCGTGTTTTTTCTGTACCATCTTTCAAGTTAGATTTAATTCATGTTTATTTTTGATAGTATTCAAATACCCTATTGCGCAAATCCGCAATAAATGTAATTGCGCCATTTTTATGAAGCATAATTTATAACAGTGTCGAAAATATAGTGAAATGTGGCTAGTTCCTATAAGAAGTGACGTTGTCTATAGTTCGACCGGATGAATGAGAATTTGCTTGAGGTAACTGGGTTTTGGACTGAGGCGATTGAGTCTTGTTTATACTGAGCCATATAAAAAAAAACAACTGTTTCCGCTATAAGCCTGGAGATCTACCCCCTTATTCATAATCCTATTTTATCTCTATTTTAGCTAAAATAGGTTTATAGAAAATTTGTCTTTATCTGTCACGTTGTCATTTTATAACTCGCATGTATATCTATGGACCTAGTCTGAAATAAAGATTTTATTATTATCTCCTTTATTTAACTATATACATATAAATTATATTTTTAAATATTAGTATAAAAAATATATAAAAACATTTAAAAATATAAAAAATAGTAGCCCACCGGTATCGGGAACAGGGTCCAAGCTACCGGCGGTCAGGGCTCCAGAGAGAGGAACCTCCTGACAATGCAAGCCGTGTCCAGAAGTACCGCTTTCTGAATCAAGCCCTTGATCCAGCTGCCCAACGTGAGCCTCCTCAGGTGTTGGTCGAGGCTCTTGGCAATCAATCCATTGACTGTGACGACTATCGGCACAATGATTGCTGAGTCAACATCCCACATGTCGACAACCTCGCGAGCCAAGTCAAGATACTTTATTTGTTTATCTTTTTCGGCTTTCACGAGGTTCTCATCATGCGGGACGGTTATGTCAACAATCATTGCGCGCCGCTCTAATCGATCCATCACCACTATGTCAGGCTTATTGGCAACAATAGTCCTGTCAGTGATGATGGATCGATCCCAGTACAATGTGATATTTCCATTTTCGAGAACTGGGTCGGGCACATACCTGTAGTACGGCACCTCCGATTCCACAAGGCTGTATTTCAGAGCAAGTTGCTGATGGATTATCCTGGCTACAAGGTTGTGTCTATGCAAGTACTCTCCGTTAGCTAGACGAGAACACCCGGAGATAATATGCCTGATTGATTCTCCCGGCCGGTGGCATGCCCGACAGATGTCAACCGTGCCGTCTTTCACAATAAATCTCCGGTAATTGTTCGTCATCACAACTTCGTCCATAATTGCACAGACAAAACCTTCGGTTTCTCCAAAGAGATCACCGCAACGTAGCCAGGCTACGGACGCTAGTAGGTCTACATCGGGTCCATGAAGGGCCCGGAAAAAGCGTCCGTGAAGCTCCTTACTCTGCCATACCTCCATGCGATCATTAGTGTCAAGCACTACTGGATTATTATTATTATTATTATTTCTGTGTGTAAGAAAGAGACAAACCCCATTTTAACTAAAATAGGTTTGATAAGTTTTATGAATAAGGGGGTTAGTTTTTAGTGAGAAAGCTGCAAAAATCCATATAATCATTTCATAAGCATCAATTTGCACGCAACGATAGTCGTCGAATTTAAGTCTGAATCGCCTCTGTTCGGAAGTCTGTTAGCTTTGCTTCACACGGCTCTTGATATTGCGTCTCGTTGCACCATCCGGATTTTTACGAGCTAGTAACACCAGACCGCCTCAGGGTGAGCGAGCACCAAAATACTTCAAAAGATTTTCATTTATGAATTGATAATTCACAATAGAGTTCAAAATAGCGTGCAAGAGGTGATTCCCTGTGGCGTGTGAGCTTTTTGCACCTCTGTCGCGCTGACCCTCAAGGGACACACCTCCCTCGACACTTCCCATGACGCGTAGGCTGGAGGACTGGGTGGCGCGACTTGTAATATCACGCGCCGTAAAAAGCCAACCTTAAACCTCTCATCCGGTGGAACCATAGCCTCAATAGGGCTTATACCTGGATGGTATGATTACCTGTGCTCGTTAGGCGGAGCACACGGCCCGCCTGAAGACTGCGTTCGTGCGCGCACTGCAACAGGAGCAAGAGATCGAGCGCCGCCTCGCCGCGCCGCACAGTGGGCCCATACTGAAAATTTGTGGACTTAGGCAACAAAGTTCCAATATCGATGCGATTTTTTTTTATATGACGTGTTATGATATTCCTAACAACTTTTATTCTTATAAAATTTCGTCTAAAGTTGATAGTTTGTCTTGAAAAAAATTTATTAGTTTTTTTTGTATGGAGCGAATCACGTTTCATTTTTTTTCTTCAATTGTACTAATATGTTGAGTGTGTGGCGGTGAGTATATGATAGCTAGGGTCATTCTCTATCCATGAAAAAAAAATCAGCGCCGGCTATCTGCGGCATCGCGAGTAATCATTCGGTAAAAAAAAAATATTTTGTATGAAATTTTTTGCCATTTAAAATAAATTCAAAGTATATTTTTTGTCTCATTTGGCTGTTTTGACCTTCTTTTTAGTTAAATATATAGTTTTAATAGCGCATAGTTACATATAACTAGTAATTCTGGTAGAGATTTAGTTATTATTGCATGTTATCGGTAGCACCTGCATTGTGATTGATGACTCATTTGTTTGTGCGCTCGGCTAAGCGCATAACTAATGAGTTTTCAAAAATGCTCGTCTCTGATTGGCTGAATAATTTTCACTCACTGTTATGTCCACTACTTGAGTAATTAACACTGACTATAAATATAAAGACATTCATTAAGTCCATCTAGTTTCGCTCTTGTCGCTTATTTGTGAACACAGTGAAATACTTTTATTTTTATATTTACATTAGAACTATGGCTGGATTTTGTACCAACCTAGATCTTTTTGTGAAATTAAGAAGTGGCGGTGATCTGAAAAATCATATGTTTCTATGTGAAAGTATCATTTCTGTCTTGACTACCGAAGTTTCTGAAGAAGGCAAGAACCGAATCAAGGAGTTCTGTCGACTTTTTTGTGTAAATCTAAATAAAAAGTGGATAGAGTCATGTAGACATCAAAAAACTTTTATGAACCGTGAAAGTAATCGCAAGTGGTTGGAAAAAAACATCAAATGGCCTGTTTGTGACACTGTTGACCTGAGAAGTGAGATGGGCTTTTCAGACGCAGCCTTATCTGAGCCTGTGGATATAGATTCCCATGTTCCTACTCTTGCAGTATGTACCGAGGAAGCGGGAACATCTACAGAAAAGGAGCACAGAAAACCGTTCGAAGACTTAAGTAATAAGCAAAAAAAAAGACGTTCTACTTCCATAGTAGAAGAAAATTCCGAGGAAGAGTTGCAGCACTGGTACATAACAAAATTGAAAGACAACGGCAAAACAAATCTGGCAAAAGTGGTCGAATACCTTTCCAGTAATCCAGATGCGCTATCCGAAGTAGATGAGCGACTATTCAAGAAGCAGAGCTTAAGTACTGTCTCTGAAGATAAGTGTTTAGCTCTTTATACATCACTTGCGCTCTCGAAATGGAAATACTTAGCTCTTCGACAATTTCTGAAAGAAGAAAACTGTGCTGCCTTTCCATCTTATCCAAATCTTGTAAATGCCAAGAAAAGATGTTACCCACCACAAGAGAGTATGGAGATTACTGAAAAAGGAGCTCACATTAAATTGCAAGCGCTATTGGACCACACTGTGAAGAGGATTTTACTAGACATGAATTCTGTTGATAGGTCTCAAAATGAAGAACTCAAGTTAACCTGGAAATGGGGACTTGATGGTTCTTCGTCGCAGAGTAATTATAAACAGAAAACGTCAAACACAGCTACAGAGTTCGATGATTCATCAGTAGTCATGATAAGTAACTATCGTCCCTCTTCGGCTAGTGTCTACTAGCCCATCATCTGGGAATGAAATATAGTTTGGGAGAACCCCACACCTTGCTCAACTCTTTACTGTCGACCAGTGAAGTTTACTTTCACTTCAGAGACAGCTGATTTTATAAAGTCTGAAGAGTCTGAGATGAAAAAACAAATTGATGAACGAATATCTACACAGTTTGGAAATATTATTGTATCACATGAATTGCATATGACCATGATTGATGGAAAAGTGGCCAATATTATTGCTGAAGTACCATCATTTGCAACGTGTCCCATTTGCTTGGCAAAACCGAGCGAAATGAATAATTTAGACGCTTTGGCTTCCAAACCACTTCGTGAAGAAATTTACAAACAAGGAATTTCTTCACTGCATATGAAGATTCGGTGTATGGAATGTCTTCTCCATATATCTTATAATCTGGATTTTCAGCGATGGACTGCTCGAGGCGAACATAAGGCTTTGAAACAAGCTAAAAAAATACCACGCAACAAGAATTTCGTGAGCAAACTGGAATGCTGATTGATATAGTCAAACAGGTATGTATTTAATTTTCGCTCTTTTTATGTTGTTTGTGTATTATATCTCTATATATTGTATATTACAGTATTGTTTTCCCATTTTAGGGTTTTGGAACTACAAATGACGGGAATACTGCGAGGCGCTTTTTCCAAGATTACAAAAGATCTTCCAGAATAACGGGAATTGACGAAAATCTGATTTTCAGATTTTCCGTTATTCTACAAGCCATATCATCAGGCAAAAACATTGACTGTGAAAAATTTAGAAGGTACTGTAGAGAAACAGCTGATGTGTACGTGCAACACTATTCGTGGTACTACATGCCAGTTAGTGTACATAAACTTCTCATGCACGGTGCAGACATCTGTAACCACTTTGGTGTTTTGCCAATCGGTAAGTAAAAAATAAATATAGTATGATGTATTATTTGACTCGATTGCGTTTTGAAATTAAAATGTACATAACTTATTCGTTTTAGGTACCTTATCTGAAGAAGCTTCGGAAGCCCGTAATAAGGACTTCAGAAACGTCAGGGAGAGGCACACTCGGAAAACAGGGAGAATAGCAACAAACGAAGACATCCTTCATGGACTTCTAATAAGCTCTGATCCCCACATATCCTACATATGGCCTAAAATAACGAAGAAGGTTCATAATGAGTTGTTGCCTGAAGCAATTCAGTTGTTACAGACTACTGAGCCTCCCTGTGGCAGTGAGATTATGGAGGAAGAAGAATGCCTCATAGCAGAGTCCGAAAATTTGCCAGACCCACTAGCACTTCTGGAACAAGAAATAATGTGATCCGGCTCTAGATTATTCCCACAAAAGCCCATCAGGGCTAGGAATATGACAAACAGCCCTTTTCAGGGCTACAATTACTTCACAGTTTCATATTGGTCATACGTACGATAACTTATACTATAATATACATACGCTTGATTATCAATGACTTGCCCGTACAGATTTAAATTATTTCACCTATCATTAACAAAATTAGTATAACCTGAAACTTATTACGATATTTATTCAACAATGGATAACGTGCAGTTAAAAAAATAACACAGCCAGTCAGAGACGAGCATTTTTGAAAACTCATTAGTTATGCGCTTAGCCGAGCGCACAAACAAATGAGTCATCAATCACAATGCAGGTGCTACCGATAACATGCAATAATAACTAAATCTCTACCAGAATTACTAGTTATATGTAACTATGCGCTATTAAAACTATATATTTAACTAAAAAGAAGGTCAAAACAGCCAAATGAGACAAAAAATATACTTTGAATTTATTTTAAATGGCAAAAAATTTCATACAAAATATTTTTTTTTTACCGAATGATTACTCGCGATGCCGCAGATAGCCGGCGCTGATTTTTTTTTCATGGATAGAGAATGACCCTAGCTATCATATACTTACCGCCACACACTCAACATATTAGTACAATTGAAGAAAAAAAATGAAACGTGATTCGCTCCATACAAAAAAAACTAATAAATTTTTTTCAAGACAAACTATCAACTTGAGACGAAATTTTATAAGAATAAAAGTTGTTAGGAATATCATAATACGTCATATAAAAAAAAATCGCATCGATATTGGAACTTTGTTGCCTAAGTCCACAAATTTTCAGTATGGGCCCACTGTGCGCCGCCCGCGTCGCCGCCGCCGCCCGCGCAGCCCGCGCATGCGCACGCGCACGCCGCGCCCGCGCCGCACCAGGCGCCGCCGCCCGCGCACGCGCACCAGCACCGCCCGCTGCAGGTAACTGTTGGGTAGCCTAGCGTTCACGAGCTGTCAGTGTCGTCATTGTTGTGGAATATTGACACTGGCAGCTCTTGAACGCCGTTTAGATATGCTGATCGCGTTCAGTATCATTGGCCAAATTAGCCCTTAATGCCTCTGCTTCGTTGGTCTCGTGGTCACTTCTAAGCGAGAGTCCTGGGTTCGATCTCCGGGTCGGGCAAAATGTTATTGGGTTTTTCATCAGGAATTTGTCTGTAACAGCCCGGAGTCTGGATTTATGCCTGGTTGTTGGCAATAGGCTCGCTCCCTATTACATGGGTCTTAAACATAACTGGCGAAATGTGGGTGTACTGCAGGTACAGCTCTGTCTAACCCTTCGAGGATTACAGGTGTGATGTTATATTTTATGCGTTTAGTGATTTTTGGTGCATTTTTGCCCTAAGTATAACTTCTAATAAATCTTCTTATAATGTGAAAAGATGTAAGTTTATTTCTATTGCTGCAACATCGTATAGGTAAGAGCATTGTATTTAATAATGTACTGTGTTGTGGCCTATATGTCTAATCTTTTGTATGTCGTGTATTGTAGAATAAAACCTCGTTTACACGAGGAGAGTTTGTCGGCCGTAGAGCGGCTAGTATCGCACTCTTGTGCCGAGACACAAACAAGCCGAGAAACGAATATTCGAATACGTCTTGGTGCGTCATACGGGACATACCAAGCTACTTTGTCGAACTGTGACAACTCGCAACGTCTTTTTGTTGACACAGACGTCAATTTTAAAAAGCGAGGCGTGTCTGTCTTCGTCATGCGAATGTATTAACTGTTTACACGAATCAGCTTTTTTATTTCTATTCGACAATCGACTATTCAAGTCTACAAACTCATCGTGTAAACGAAGCTCAATGTATGAAGCACATAAAGTAATGTACGTGTGTTTCTACAGATGTCGGTGTCGCGCAGTGCGTCTCGTGGCGGCTCCACGTCATCTCCCGCGCCCAGTAAGACGCCCGCACCGCCTCCTGCGCCACGGTAACTACTTAATAAAAATCTAAAGTTCATTCACTGACAGACCTACTACTGATTGCCTAAAATGCTGGATCTAGAAGCATGCAATTTTGCACAAGAGTTCCTTATATAGCGAAAGTGAGCACTAAGGAGGGAGGGTTTTTAAAAATTCGTTCCCATAGGAGTTAAGTAGGAGATGGTCGTTGTGGAGAAAGTCTAGTAAAATAGAATGAGTATACGAATCAACTTTAACTATTAATAAAGCTTTATAAAACCTGGCATTGTACAAAATATTCTTAGGTTGCTGAATAAAAATTTAAATGAAAAAAAAAATATGTTATTGGATTTTTCCTGCAGAACCTTGGCATCATCGGAGTCGCTTCGTAGTCACCATTCCGACCGCTCTAGAGAAACCAGTGAAGTGCCTGCCAAGAAAGGAAAAGGTACACAATACTATTATAAACTAAGCTATAAGTACTCCTAACAACAATAACCTTTACCCAAACCTTAACCTAACCTTTAACCTTTTTAATTTATATTTCCAATGAAAATAAGAATAAGAGATTTTTGTCTAAAATAAATGAACATGGAAAATTACAGAAGATTTTTTTGGTTAAAAATATGCACCATTGAGCTTGCTTCATTTCTCTATGCTGCAGTTTGCACCTTCCAATAAGGCAATCCACTTGATGGCAAATCTTAGAATTATAATGATTCATCTTATTATAATTTTGTTTACAGGATCATCATCAAGCAGCACTAGTCAAAACAGTAGCAGCAGTAAGCAACATCAGGTAACAATATCTCCTAATACATCCATACTAATATTATAAATTCGAAAGGAACTCTGTCTGTCTGTATGTTACCTTTTCACCCCTAAACCGCTGAACCGATTTCGATGAAATTTGGTATAGAGATAGTTTGAGTCCCGGGAAAGGACATAGGTTTTTATCCCGATATTCCCACGGGATCGAAACTTACGCGGGTGAAACCGCGGGGCGCAGCTAGTTTTACTATAAATTGAATTCAGAATCTCAGATATAATTATGAAGTTTAAAGGTACTTATTTTTGTAAACTGTGAACCAAAAGTCAACTTAGGCCCGCTTGCATCATAAATTACTAGTAGGTCTTACACTACGTAACGCTAGAGTTGGTTAAGTGGGTGAGAAAATTGTTTTACCTTGTACAGCAACTGGCAGCGGCGGCGGCGGCTCAGATGGCGTTTGAACAACACAGCGCGGCCGCTATGCAGGCTCTGCAACATCAACTTTTGCGAGGTAGTGGTTCCGTTTGAGTTTACAACAATCTCTATTTGTGTGGAAAATCAGCATGTTACTAAACTATAACCGGCTCTGTTCCCGTGCGGCGCAGGCCTGTCGGGCGCGGGCGGCACGTCGGGCATGTCTCCGGCGGCGGCGGCGGCGGCGATGATGCAGTTCTCTCCGCTCATCTACACGTACCAGCTGGCCATGGCGCAGGCCTCCGCGCTAGGTAAGCGTTGTACGTATTGCACCGACACTTTTACTTGCAACTTTACCTTTTTAGGGTTGGCTTAAATCTGGCGAAGCGCATAAAATCGCTGTTTACCGTGTCAAACAAATATTAACAATTTATCTTTTATGAGAAAGTCGAAAATAAAACCGTAGTGCATTGCGCCTCGCCAGGTATTCGAAGGCCCTTAGCCACGTGTTCATGGGAAACAAATTGTAGAAAATTATTGAAGTAACATCATTTTATGTTGCTCTGGAAGCAGAACAAAGTTTTAAATACAATGTTCTGCAATTTTTATTTCCCATGAATCTGTTAATTTGTTATTAAGTTTTTTGTTTTTAATGCTTTTGTACTAGCCTAAATGAATATATTGATAAACTTGCAATAGTTCGTTACCGATACAGTAATCTTATGTTAACTTTTACGATTATCTGGAATACGAATTGCAACAACTAAGCATGTTTTGGCGGTAGGTTAAGTCAACAAAGAAATCCGTAAACTCATTTGAGTTTACGGATGTCTTTAGATTTAGTTTAGCTTCAAAAAGTTGAAGATCCCGATTGTAAATATATCAATAAAAAAGTTAAGATCCCGATTATAAATACGAGTATCTAAGTTGCTTTATAATTAAAACTTTTCAACTTGTCCTCAAATTATTTTTTGTTTTAACATTTATTTTGTTAATGGCTACCACTGAGCAGGTTTAAATTTTAAATTTATTTTGTTACTGGCTATCACACTGAACAGATTTTAATTTTAAATTTATTTTCATTCATTATTTTGCTTATGATACCTATAGCCTAATCATAAATAAGTCAGACATTATTCACTCTCGCGGTTATAAATAGGTACTAAGTTACGTTCAAGAAGCAGCAACGCAAATTAAAGTACCTAATTCGACGAAAATGTCAAAAAGGTATTTTATTATACAAATAAACGTCGTTGTTCCGTTATATGGCGACCCCACCCCACCAGCCCCTATTGTGAGCATCAATTCTGCTCATGCTATGTTTGCCTGCAGCCGGTAAGGGCGGCTCCAACTCGGGCGGCGGCGCGGCCATGGCGGCCGAGATGCAGCGCGTGGCTGAGGCGCAGAGGCAGTATCTGCTGGATATGATACCCGGACAACATCCTAGGAACCCTTGGACGAAAAACTAAGGTAATTGTAGAATACATAGCTCATTTATATACAAAATTCAAAAATATTCAAGAACGTCTAAATTATGGTTTGAAATCTATTAACTCTTTTTAAACTTTGCATAATGAAAGACAAGACAGGGCAAGGGTTGTCTTTTCTTGTTACATGTTCAGTTTCAGGATTAGGTAGGTAATTATTTTTGCGCTATCATACTAATATTTTTCTCGAATCATGTCGTTCTGGGTAAACTAGGGCCTTCCAAGGTAAACTTCAATTAACAAAAACCCTTTCATAATATTTGACTGACTAGTTATTGCAGTTTGTTATGGAGGCAAAGGGACAAATTGTCCTCTTGTAATTCTTTTTTTTTACCAAGTTTGGAGGCAGTTTTAATTTATTCAAATGTGTTCTTTGCGTTTATTGTGCCAAATAAGCATTTAAAAAAAAAGTTCATTCTAGTAAACTTCTATTATTTTCGAGATTCACATAGAACAAAAAATATAATAAATCCATTTCATTTCTTTTTCAGCTGTGAGGAGAATTACATGAATTTCAAGTGACAGTGGTCGATTGACGGAAGCAGTGATTATCGTAACAATAACGCAACGTAAAATGTATTTTAAAATAAATACGTTACAAGATATTTTGGCAATGGAGTGATTAATATAATATTTTGACAGCCAGAGCACTGAAGCGCTCATTGAAGCTAGAATTGGAAGAAATAGTTCTAAACTTAAATATTATTGTTTAAACATGTGTTCACTTTTTTGACCGCCATGCACTGCAAAATCCCGTTGGATTGAAGGACTTTTTGAAGCTTAATTTAATTAAATGAAATTGTTTATTCTGTAAATAGGATTTCGGAATCATCTTTACACGTCATACAAAAAATAAATAACTTAGATGGAGTCGACATTTCCTATGTGACTACCCCTGAGAAGAAATTGTGAAACAAACTCAGGGGTTAACACTTGCTTTATCGAATTTTGACGAGCAGTTTAGCAGATAAGAGGGAGGGATATATGAACTTACATACATAAACATAATTGATTTAAATAAAAGCCCTCCTACAGTCGTAAAAATTTAAACGACTATGTAAATAAACATTTTCATACGTAAATAAGAAAACATTAGTTGACATTTCATTATAAAATAATTTAAAAAAAATCGTGTTATCGAAAGTACGCCAAAAAATGTCCGTGGCGGTCAAAATGCTTAATTAACTCAAAAAAGCTCGGTATAAGGAAAGCAAACGCTAGATTTCATACATTCTTTTGAGAATCACACCGCAAAGAATGCATTTCTAAGAAAAATCTAGAATAAATAGGTTTAATTAGTGTCTAAGGATAATTTTTCAACGTCTTACAAAGCGATGCACAAGTTTTTAAATACGTAAATGGCTTAGATTAGGTTATATCAACGACTACAGTTTTTTGTGCTAATACTACACGAGATCTCAATAGGAGACATTGCTGGGCAAAACGTTGCGAATGTAATCATGGTTTTTTTACAAGGCGTTGACGTCTGAGCGAACTTAAGCCCGTTTAAGAAAAGGTAAGGATCATTATTGAACACATTGAAGTTAAAACGGGTAGAATTATAATCTATTAACACGTTGCGGGACACTAAACGCCCCCAGAAGTAATAACAATAAAACTTCTATTGTGTTTCGTTCAATGTCCTTCACCCGATAAACTTCTGAGTTGTCGTTAATATTACTACAAGGACACACTCAAACACACACACCCTCATTCACTCACTCTCTCTATACTCATACAAGGATCTTTTGGCGTTCTAATGACGTTAACAGGGTGGCGCCGTTGGTAAATATTCATGCAATAATTGTTTTGTGAAATATATGGAAAAAACAAGATGCCTGCGTTAGTACCGATTTTGGCCACGCGCCAAAAGATCCTTGTAGAGCTATAACTTGCGATGTTACAATAGCCGGAAAATAACTTGAGCATGTGCTAAAAACGATAGTACGGTGTCATTTGCGGAAGGTATGGGTCGCAGGAACGCTTTTCCATAGGTGTCATAGAAACTTACGTGGAAACTCGACGCCAGTTTTGTTCAAGATGTTTACCAGCTATTTTAGATAACCTAAAATCAATGATGCTTTATCTCGACCGACATATTCAATGAGAAATCTTGGTCGAGCTCAAGCTTCTTTAGAACACACGTTCTTAATAATATTGTCATTGAAAACTGCCAATTGTAGCCAGGGATTATGACTTTATGAAATACATGTTTTATTTTTATTTATTTTGTATAGAAGTCGCTCAAATATTGACTTTACCATCCCACAGAATAAATGTAACAGAATATTGTAAAATCCACGTTTATTTTCTTAGTTTAATTTTTATGTTTATATATACTTTTATTTAGTCGGAAATATATTATTTATATTATTATGTCTACAATTGTCCAGCAATGTCCAAGATGCTAGCACTCAGTGGGGTTAAGCGGTAAGTGTGTGAAATGTCTAGATTATAAGTGATTCGATCATTTTATATGATGTGTTTTTAACTAGGCTACAAATACATGGATATTGCTAAGGATAAAATGGCTTTTTATTTTTATATATAATCCCTTGTTGTCGTGATGGTCCAGTGGTTGTGTCATCTCTTTATTTTATTTATGTCTGAAATGCCCGCCCCGTCTTGAGCAAGCGTGGTGATCAATGCTCGTGTCAGTGGCGTGCATTGGTTTTCAGAATAGGTAGGCACTAGGCCGGGTCTAGTCTAGGCAAACGCGCCACTAATCAGAAAAAAAAGTGAGGTCAAGTGTGGTTATTTGAGTAGGCATGCCTACTTAAGGGTGATAAATTGCGAAGGTCGAACGTCATGGTATTACGCGAGAGACGAACGTATTTTTAATTTTGTCGTATTAACTTGAACGAGTAAAGACCAATTACAATGTGCGAATAGTACGGAAGCCGAGTAGGCCGTCCGGCGACTGCCTACTGCCGCACGTGTTTGTTTGAAGATTTTGTTTTTTGTTAGGTATGATAATTTACTGGCACACACACTAAAATGTAATTGACAGGCTTATGTTGATATATCGAGGTAGGCACTGCTTATATGCCTATATGCAATGCACGCCACTGGCTCGTGCCTTCTTTGTAGGTATGAGTATCGAGGCCTTTGCCGCCAGTGGGACAATAATAAGCTGGTATTTGTAATCCCTTGTACGGAAGAGACTCATGGTCAGAAAATTGATACAAGGGGTAATCAATGGTGGTCTAACTTCTTCTTTCTTCAGGCTTTCGCCACCCAATGTTGAGTATAGGCATCCTGTGATGCACGCCACTCTTCTCTGTCTTTAGCTTTCCTAGGCTAGGCCAGTGGTCCAGCAATCTTGACTCTTGACTTGACTGACCAGAGACTTGGACGCTTACACAAAAGATCATACACAAGTTGCAAGTTACTGAGAGAGCACTCCATTGAGTGTGATATGTTGGTATATCAACGGTTGTTTAACTACCATTGATTTACTAAGAGTAAAGACTTTGTAATATAATCACATACATACTTAGTTGTCTTTGTTAAACTCTGAACCCCGAACCACTTCGACCGCGCAGAAACATGTTGTTTCGCTACTACTTTCCAAGTCCACACACACACACCTGTAGGTACTTCGCTAGTCATTTTTCAATCTGAATAGTAATAGTTGCATACAGACGAGCGACACGCGTCCGCAGCGGCCGTCGACAACGTGCCGCACATGTATTTGAGTACGCACGAGCAGCTTGTTGTCGACGGCTGCCGACCGATACACGGTGACGCGTCGACGGCTGCTGTTGCATCTACCGTTGACGCGTGTAGCTTGTGTGTATGAGCACTTAGGGTTGATTCATACTAGCGCAGAGTCAAGCGCAACGAAGCGTCAATCTAAAAAATAACAGCACTATCAGCCTCTTATCTTAACGGATCTTATCTTAGACGCGCTCATTCTACGGAATACGCGCGTCTGCGTGCGACCAGCGCTGATTAAAGAGCGCGCGTTCGCGAGGGTTCAAGCACCTACTACGCGAACCAAACCGTCAGTCGGGTCCACAGTCAACTGGCACCTGCACGTCCATAATTACTAAAAAACACACGTAAATACGCGCGAATCCACGAGAATATGCGCGCATTCCTGCAACTTTGCTTTTCATAGTTAAGAATATGACGCTTCGACTCTGCATAATCAGCTTATAACGTTTCCACTGCTGGGACACAGGCCTCCTCTCTGTGAGAGGGAGTGGGCCACCACGCGCATCTACCACGCGGGCCCAGTGCGGGTAGGCAGATACCGACTCGACTCTGCGCTAGTATGAATCGATCCTAAATTTTAAATCAAATCAAATCAAAATCATTTATTGTTTGTCACAGGTAAAAAAAAAAAAAAACAGTTCTAACAGCATTCATTGTATCTCTGCAACATACCCATGGGGTGTACAATATTATAGTAGTATGTCAATGTTATTGGCTATGTTTAAAATATTTTTACAATTTCACTCTTTTGATTGGTGGTTGTTATCCATTGCATTGGTTGTTTAGACGACCTCATTTTACATTAATTTTATTACAGTCATACAATTTACGTTTAATAGAAAAAAAAAATAAGTTTAATGTCAAGTTTTAATCAATTTCATACTATATTTATTATTAAGCATAATTATTAATGTCACATAATTTCCATTGAATAGGTTAAAAACAATTTTAATCAATAATTTGATCATTAAGAAATGCATTAATTGAATAATACGTTTTACATATGAGAAATTCTTTTAGCTTTAATTTAAAAATATTTAATGATGAGATATTCTTAATATAGTTTGGGAGTTTGTTATAGATTTTGATTCCAATACCAAATACACTCGATTTAAATTTTACTGTTCTACATTTAATGCCTTTAAGTTCAGTTTTGTGTCTCGCACTTCTCAACGTTTCATACTTATCTATATCGCGTTTTATCATCATTGCCGCTTCAAATATGTATAATGACGGTAGGGTTAAGATTTTCAACCTTTTGAAAACTGGTCTACATGAATCCATCTGTCCAAGTCCGCATATGCTTCGAATGCACTTTTTTGTGCTTTTAGGGCACACTCCCTGTTCGCTGAATTACCCCAGAATAGGATACCATATCTTAGTATGGATGCTACATATGCATGGTAAACACTTAGTAAAGTACTCTCATTTGTAACTTTTCTTAACATGTAGAGGGCATATGAAAACTGATTTAGTTTTTTGCAAACATAGTCCACATGTATTTTCCAGTTTAAACCAGAGTCAATATGTATGCCAAGAAATTTGGTGGTCTTTACTTCTTTCACAGTTTCGCCTTTGTAGTTTAAGTTTATGTTCTTTTGTTTCTTATTTATATTAGCAAAGGAAATATAGAATGTTTTTTCTAAGTTAATTTTAAGATTGTTGACATTTTAACCAATCTATGATGCATTTTAGGGAATTATTTATATTAGATTCGTAATTATCTTGATGTTCGTCAGTGAAAATAGCTGTACTATCATCTGCAAATAATATCATGTCATGGCTTATAGTTTTTGGGAGGTCATTAATATATATTATGAACAAAAGTGGCCCAACACTACTTCCTTGAGGCACCCCGTACTTAATCGTTTTATGCTTAGACTGAAACGTTTGTTCATATTTTGTTTTATTCGATATTCTTGTTATTTGAGTTATTTGAACCCTATTTTTGAGGTATGATTCTATAAGATTTAGATTTAGGAATATAAATAAAACAAAACAACATGTTTTGGATAAAATATTGATTTATTTACGGACGAATACATTTAAAAGTATATGTAATTAACAAATGTGAATGTTGTTTAATCTTACAGAATGTATTGGTTATTCTTATTTTCTATTGGTAGCGCAGCTTATTCTTTCAGCATGACAGAGGAAGACACTAGCTCC
The DNA here is from genome assembly GCA_947508005.1 of Amphipoea lucens. Lineage (NCBI taxonomy): Eukaryota > Metazoa > Arthropoda > Insecta > Lepidoptera > Noctuidae > Amphipoea > Amphipoea lucens. The sequence goes on from CANNSA010000004.1 coordinate 16,733, forward strand.
TGTAATAAAATAATACAATTTGTCATCTTATTTTATAATTTTCATGTTGGCTTGGTATCACATAGGGGCCATTCAAGTATTACGTAAGCACTACAGGGGCGCGGGGGGGTCTTTGCCTTGCTTATTTTTGATGACATGGGGGATGGGGGGGTCTGGATGGTGATTACGTCAGCAGTATTTATTTTACTTTTTCGGATTTTCTACAAAATTTAATCGATTTCGGTTTGAACACATAAGGCAACCGTTTTATGCTTGAGAACGAAACGCATTATTTGCTACTCATGAATCAATAAAGAAACAAGAGGTGTTTTGTGTGTTGTGCTGTCTTTTGTGTGCGCCAAATAAATGGTTTACCTATCTATCTAAAATTGAAAAATGCATGTACCAATGTTTATTTAAGCATGGGGGGGGGAAGAGCTTTGCTTACTTTTGCTGACGAGGGGGACGGGGGGTTAATAATTGCAAAAAATCTGCTGACGTAATACTTGAACGGCCCCATACCTATGATGTGATGAGGAGGGTTGAAACACGTGACTGGACCGAATCAACATTGACTATAATAAATATGGTCCAGTCGGCGACAAAAGTCGAATAACACTTCCTTTTTAAATCTTTTTTATTGAATTAAAATCGGATAGAGATAGAATTAAAAGACTATTGATTATAGCTTTTAAAATATATTAAAAAGTTATATTTAAAAGTTACAGTGCTTTTATTGCCGACTAAGATCTAAGATAGGGTATTCAAATATAACTTCCCACAAATGACTTACTTTATGCGCACTCAAATACTCGAGATCTGTCTCAGTGGCCAGCACCTGTATTGCGTCTATGATGACGTCAGCTGCTTTCTTTACGCTCTTAGCCATCGTCGCTAATACTTCAGCTACTGAGACCTGTAAGTAAATATTCAATAACTGTAATACTGCGGAGTAATTGCTTAATACACTAACAATTACAATGCCTTTCATATTGAATTCTTTCATTTTTCAAACAAATGAGCAATGTATTTAGGAATTGTGTTCCCTCTTTTCGAGAGGGAGAGGGCTGCAATTTATCACGTGGGCCCAGTGCGGGTTGGTAGATGTCTCATGTCTTCAAATTTTTGGCTCATGATTTTCTTCACCGATATCAAAGCAGTGGTTATGAAATAATTTACACAAAGTAAAGCGCCTGTCAAGGTTCGAACCTACGACCTACATTTCGTAAGTCGCCACCACTGGTCTCAATCATGCCCAAAATCAAAAATGAATTCTAATCTGATAGAATACTGTGACCTGCGGGTCACAGTATTCTATCAGATTAGAATTCATTTTTCTAAAATAATTCATTTTTTTAGAAGCTAGACTGCGGTCTAGCTTCCAAATATGGTAGGTAACTGCAGGATTCTTATACTAATTATGAGTGAAAGAGATGGGAGATACTCACAGATGTCTCGTGCTCCCTCCAACAGTCGTAGTCTGTTACTATAGCGACGGCTGCGTAGCTCAAGCCTGCTTCCTTTGCTAAAACCACCTGTAAGAACAACACCATCTTTTAAAAATTGCATAAGTAGGTAATGGTCAAGAAATCCCTAAAACGGCGCATTAAAATGTAATAGCGAGAGTTCCACTATATGCCTTGAATATGTTGTGAAGCGCAGTACTGTTATCGATAAATTTATTTTATTTATCGATAGTGACTTTCAACACTACTGGTTTAAGAATGTGCAGTGTTTTTGACTAAGACCTTCAGAGTCTCAGTTTTAGTCAATCGATAGTCATGGGCTTACTTTCATATTACCTTTTTCGCGGATTTAAATTACCTCTGGGACTGTAGTCATGTTTACAAGGTGGCCGCCCCATTGACGATGCATCAAACTCTCAGCTCTGCTCGAAAATCTGAAAATGTTTTATTATTAATTTTTAGGCGATGGTTTATAGAAACCGCATTTATTCAAGTACATGACCGGAAAAATAACAATAACAAAATCTGTTATTTCCGTTTTACACTATTATTATTAACAAAATAAATAGTTGCGATTGTACGGAGTTCGTAATTGGGGTGGTACTGCCCCAAACGAGTTCCTTTTCATAGTATGTATATTCCTCTTCGTAATTACTTTACCACCCTAAGGTTGAATGTCGCATGCACGTCATAAAACGACAAGGTCTATTTGTCTATGCGACATGTAGATAGTTTAGTCTGCTCTTGTCTGTGCAGACCCAAAAAAAAAATTGTTGCAACCCTATTAAAGTTTTAATTAAATAGGATTTGTTGTCAAAAGTGGTAAACAATTACGAGGTCGGCGGTATAGTCCAGCATAAATTTCAATTAGACCATTTACAGGCACTTTTGAAAAGTCACGGAGTCGGTCAGTCAGAAATATTTAGCTGTAATTGTCCATTCCAAAGTGTATAACTACAACATATACATTATCACCTACCTAGGTCCTTGTATAGCAACCGCCGTGCCAGTTTCATGGTGACTATATCCCTTGGTCCTGGCGGCAGTAATCATAGCGTTTCGGGCTCTCTCGCAGAATGCCGGCTTCATTGGTAAGTGGCAGACGCCCTTTGGACCGCCTTCTGTCCGGTCGTAGAAGGTGCATTTGCGACCCCAAGTTCTGGAAAGATAGAACAGTGGTTTTGATAAATATTACAGCTTTTACTGAAACCAAACATATTGACCGCTCAAAAATAAATATCTACCTTTACTATTGTATAGAAGCGTGCTATGGTGGACCTAAAATTTGAAGTGAACCAAATGTGCCCAAACTCTTAACAAACCTTACAGTCTGCTGTAAGGTGCAAAATTGTGAAAACACGATACAGATCTCAAACGGATCCTCTTGTTTCAAGCGCGCTCACTCGTTTGTACTTTAAGACAATGCTCACCAGGTTTATTTTTGAATCTTGTAAAAAATCTCTACTTGAGGCTTTTTGATTTGCGCTGAACTTCACCCAAGCCACCGCCATTGTGGTGAAAAGTAGGCACTTATAAAAGTATATGAACATTATCTAGGTAGTTTGTAGGCTAAATAATTAAAAAGGATCTTATAAGGTAGCTGACCTGTCAATAAAATCATTCAAAATAACAAGGTCGCCAGGCTTGTATTCCTCTACCAGCGACCCAGTGGCTGTGGTCGCCAGAATGTGAGTACATCCCACCTGCTTCAGCGCCCAGATGTTGGCGCGGTAGTTCACATCGCTGAAAGAAAAACATGTTATTATCACTATTATGTTATTTCCAGGTAGGGCTGATATTTCCTTCGATATTTACTTTTATTTGAGGATAAATGGAATTATTTAAAATTAGATTAATATTTTAAATTATACATTGTACAACTTCTTTTTGCATGCGGAGTTTAACTTTATGTGATTGTTGCACTATTGCACTTACATTTTTGCATGTTACTTTTAGCATACAACCTGTGTACTCAATCGTTGGTGAACCAATAAATAAATAAAAATAAATAAATAAAATTGGCGTTTGACAGTTTTTGTATGAAATAACTGTCATCAAAATTATTCCTCGAATAACGTTATCAGATAATTGAAAAATCAGCCCATACACGAATGTCAACTGTATCCCTGTATAAATTAAGTTGATCGTAGAATTACTAGTAGGTACATTGAAAAGACATTTTTTTTTAATTATAGCTCAAATTGAATAATCTGTGCTGGTTTTTAAGTTGTTTTTCCAAAAACACATTTGTTTACATGTTTGGTAAACTAAATGGCGAACGGTATATATTTTATATTATAGGTACAGTGAGAAAGTAATATTAAAGAGCAAAAAAGAGAATATAATGAGTATAATAATATTAGTAATAGGTATTCTATACCTAGGTATATATGTATTATTGAGTAGGTATTAGTAATTATTCTATTCAAAATCAAGTCTATTCTAATGCGTTCTTTCAAGAATCGTATCCGACTAGAACGAAATGCGTGGAGATTTCGCAGAAAACCAGTCTTCAGTTTGCTTATCAGATAATTGCAAGAATATGGTTTGTTTCAATTGTAGGTACCTATGTAATAAAGTTGGCTGTTTGCGTATCTCTAGTGAAATCAGATAATCAAAGGTTTATCTTAATCTGTCAAGCTCCGCTAATGAGACAAAATTGATTTTCTATTGTTTCGTCGCCGATTGGCGAACCGCGACGCTTGACAAAATCTTGTTGTAAGACTTTTACACGTCATTTTTTTTTTAATAAGACTAAATGAGGTCGGTCGGTGTTTCCTAGACGTGCGAAAGCGAGCTGAGAAGAAACATCGAAACAAACTGAAAAGTATCTTTTAACAATTCCATACAAATACATTGTAATGGTCATGAGATCGTGTGACGATCATGCAGGTTAATTCACTAAATTATTTCGTTTAGGTATTTA
>CANNSA010000005.1:0-104442 GCA_947508005.1 Amphipoea lucens
CCTGACCATGGGAGGGGTCGACATTGGAATGTCTTCGGAGATGAAGATCCTGGGACTCACGATAGACTCCAAGTTGACCTTTAATAGCCACACGGCTAACGTCTGTAAAAAGGCACTTGGTGTCTACAAACAGCTGTCGAGAGCTGCCAGGGTCAGCTGGGGCCTCCACCCGGAAATAATCCGTGTTATATACACCGCCACGGTAGAGCCCATCATCACGTACGCTGCTGCCGCCTGGTCCTCAGCATCAAAAAAGTTAGGAGTTCAGCGCTATTTGAATGCAGTCCAGAGGGGATTTGCCCAAAAACTGTGCGGGGCGTATCGCACGACCTCTCTTCATTCAGCGCTGGTACTGGCTGGGATATTGCCACTCGACCTTCGCATACAAGAGGCAGCCGCCCTGTATGAAGCGAGGAGAGGGGCGTCCCGACCAGAGCTAGTAGACAGAGAGGTCGAGCGGAGAGCTGAGTTCTCCAGCACACCTCACCCGGGGAAGCACACTGCGATAGAGTTCGTGAGCCTGGTAGACCAGGAACAATTAGATAATTGCAACAACCAGGCTATCCAAATATTTACCGATGGCAGCAGGATTGAGGGCAAGGTTGGAGCAGCGCTAACCGTGTGGGATAGTGCAGCAGAGGTGAAAACCGTGAAACTCAAGCTGGCCCCATACTGTACGGTATACCAGGCGGAACTCCTCGCGGTGTGTAAAGCCACTGAGGTAATCCAGCGGAGAAGCGAGAGTAGTTATGGTATCTACAGTGACTCTAGGTCAGCTCTGGAGACCATAACTAACCTCAGTACAACGCATCCCCTGGCAGTCGACACCCGCAAAAACCTGAGGATCATTGAAAACCAGGGCAAAACTGTGTCTTTGTTCTGGATCAAGGCACATGCGGGTCTTGCGGGAAACGAGAGGGCGGATGAGCTGGCGAAGGATGCGGCTCTTAAGACCAAAACAAAACCTGACTATGACCTTTGCCCGGTTTCATTCATCAAGCGACAGATCCGAAAGGGGTCGATTGATGAATGGAACCAAAGGTACAAGCAAAGTACCCGGGCAAGGGTCACAAAACTTTTCTTCCCCGAAGTCACCACCTCCTATAAAATAGTTCGACAAATGGTCCCAACGAATGTCACTACCCAAGTACTGACGGGGCACGGTGGGTTCTCTGAGTACCTGAATCGATTCAGGTGCAAAGAGAACTCATCGTGCCTCTGTCAACCTGACACACCAGAAACGGTCGAACACATCCTGACCGACTGTTCAATCCACGCTCTGAGGAGATTCGAGGCCGAAAATAAGTTGGAATGTAAAATGATAGCCGAAAACTTCCCTAAGCTAATAGGTAGTAAAAAACACAGACAAACATTCATTGAGTATATCACTTATATTGCTAAGATAGTTATAAATAGGAACAAATAGTACAACAAATCGATGCTATATATATATTAGTATAAAATATATAGATTAGCATATAAATAGATAAAGTATAAAAAATAAGATGTTAGAAAATTAAGGCATATATAAATAAGTAAACAAAAATTAATGTGTAAGTATAGAAAGTGTAAACCCCACCTAGTTGTAGAATGTACTGTAGCATATAAATTAAGAATAAGTAAGAAATTTGTAATCCCACCTGGAAATATTTTGGCCTAGAATAAGTAATGTAACATAAGTATTAATAATAACAGGGCGAACTGTATGTGTAAGATAACATAAGATAAGACTATAATGTGAAATAGATAAGAATAAAGAAAACCCAGTAGATATACCACACCTCAATTGTTATAAAAGGACTCTAATTATGTTAGAGGTAGATCACTGGTGAATCAAAAAAAAAAAAAAAAAAAAAAAAAAAAAAAAAAAAAAAAAAAAAAACCTAACCTAACCTAACCTAACCTAACCTAACCTAACCTAACCTAACCTAACCTAACCTAACCTAACCTAACCTAACCTAACCTAACCTAACCTAACCTAACCTAACCTAACCTAACCTAACCTAACCTAACCTAACCTAACCTAACCTAACCTAACCTAACCTAACCTAACCTAACCTAACCTAACCTAACCTAACCTAACCTAACCTAACCTAACCTAACCTAACCTAACCTAACCTAACCTAACCTAACCTAACCTAACCTAACCTAACCTAACCTAACCTAACCTAACCTAACCTAACCTAACCTAACCTAACCTAACCTAACCTAACCTAACCTAACCTAACCTAACCTAACCTAACCTAACCTAACCTAACCTAACCTAACCTAACCTAACCTAACCTAACCTAACCTAACCTAACCTAACCTAACCTAACCTAACCTAACCTAACCTAACCTAACCTAACCTAACCTAACCTAACCTAACCTAACCTAACCTAACCTAACCTAACCTAACCTAACCTAACCTAACCTAACCTAACCTAACCTAACCTAACCTAACCTAACCTAACCTAACCTAACCTAACCTAACCTAACCTAACCTAACCTAACCTAACCTAACCTAACCTAACCTAACCTAACCTAACCTAACCTAACCTAACCTAACCTAACCTAACCTAACCTAACCTAACCTAACCTAACCTAACCTAACCTAACCTAACCTAACCTAACCTAACCTAACCTAACCTAACCTAACCTAACCTAACCTAACCTAACCTAACCTAACCTAACCTAACCTAACCTAACCTAACCTAACCTAACCTAACCTAACCTAACCTAACCTAACCTAACCTAACCTAACCTAACCTAACCTAACCTAACCTAACCTAACCTAACCTAACCTAACCTAACCTAACCTAACCTAACCTAACCTAACCTAACCTAACCTAACCTAACCTAACCTAACCTAACCTAACCTAACCTAACCTAACCTAACCTAACCTAACCTAACCTAACCTAACCTAACCTAACCTAACCTAACCTAACCTAACCTAACCTAACCTAACCTAACCTAACCTAACCTAACCTAACCTAACCTAACCTAACCTAACCTAACCTAACCTAACCTAACCTAACCTAACCTAACCTAACCTAACCTAACCTAACCTAACCTAACCTAACCTAACCTAACCTAACCTAACCTAACCTAACCTAACCTAACCTAACCTAACCTAACCTAACCTAACCTAACCTAACCTAACCTAACCTAACCTAACCTAACCTAACCTAACCTAACCTAACCTAACCTAACCTAACCTAACCTAACCTAACCTAACCTAACCTAACCTAACCTAACCTAACCTAACCTAACCTAACCTAACCTAACCTAACCTAACCTAACCTAACCCGTAACCGATAAAACATCGCACGTATAACATCAGCTCCGCGTAAAAAATTCACTAAAATTCAACGCGTTGAGTTACGTTCGCGAAAAGTTACTCAGTGGAATTGTGCAGTGTCAATTCAGCAGGATACGTGTGCGCAAGAGTCTACCTCCACGGGTTTAAGAGCAGGACCCCCGCAACTTCACCAGCGGATATCTCACCAAAGGTCAGTGGAGTCGTTGTGCAAACAATACACCGGAGAGACGCGGCAGAGCCCTATCAAACAACACAAAGACCAGGAAAATCGGAGCAGCGGTCTGGGATTTATTAAGGTGCGAAAACACGCCAAAACACGTGGTTTTTAGTGAAAAACAACCTCACTTTTCCTCCACGTGTTTCTAAACCACGAGGCGTGACGTACAACCAGTCATCCCAGCCACTAGTGGAGACTTCGAAGACGGCCGAGGAATCTGCCTGCAGTCCAGACACCAGTGTGACGACTCCACAGCTTCAGCACGAGGTAAGCCCCGAGGGAACTCCTAAACCCCTTGTCCTACCCCCCCCGAGTTTGGGTTCATCCGACTCGGGATTTCAAGCCCTTACCCCCTCCCCCTACCCCTCCAAATTACCCTCCCCCCCTAACACCCCCCCCTCCCTTCATATCCCCCCCCCCCCCTGATACCCAAGTACGGGTATTGCTCTCCCCTCCACTAACCCCTTGCTCCGCTCGTTGCCCCCCCCCCCCCCCCCTCACCATACCTCACCCCCCCTCACCCTAAATCTTCTCCCCACGAAACCTCCCCCCCCCCAACCCCCCCCCTCACCATACCTCACCCCCCCTCACCCTAAATCTTCTCCCCACGAAACCTCCCCCCCCCCAACCCCCCCCCCCTCACCCCCCCTCACCCCCTAATCGTCTTCCCACGAAACCCCCCCCTCCCCCTCCCCCCTTTGGGGCTACCTCACCCCCCCGCAACCTAACTTCGTCCCCGTTGGAGCTAGAAAGCCGAGTTTGGGCTCATTTTGAAGGGCGCAAAACGCTCTTCAATTTGGCCCCGCCAGAAACCGGAAATAGCGCACCACTCACCACCAACGCAGTCACGACACGGACAATTCCACTGAAGACCATCACCAGCGTTCGTCCAGGGCTCAGAACACCCGAGCCCCGAGCAGTTATCGGACTCCGCACCGGACAGCAGAACATCAGCGGATCATCCATCATCCGTGAGTCCATCCTAACAGAGAAAAAAAAAAAAAAAAAAAAAAAAAAAAAAAAAAAAAAAAAATTAGAATTACATAAACAGGCATAGTACAAACATCACATCATACAAACAAACTGTACATTACTTTAACTTAGTTTAACTTAATCTAACAAAATAGAATAGAATCTAAAACAAACCTAACCCTAACTTAAACTAACCCTAACCAATTTAACCATAACCCAATTAACAATAACAAAACCTTAATCAACCCTTTCTAACCTTGACTAAATCCAACATAAACAGTACAAAGATGACTTCAAACCAGCCCACTACATCCCGCAAAATGACCACGGAGGCCGTGAAAGCCCCGAAATCCCTCAGGGAGAAAGTGCTGAAGAACACGGCAAAATCTGTGGTCTCGGAGAAGTCGGCGCGTCCTTCGCAGAGGTCCCAGGCGCCGAGGGCAGTGTCGGAACCGGATGCCACGAGCATGATTCCGCCGCTGCCTTCGGCGCCTGAGACGTCTCAGACGGAGGACCGTAGTAGGATAGCGGAAGTGGTCATCAACTGGGAGCAATGTGGCATTTCCCCCCCCCATCAAATCCTGTCGGACGACGAGAGCTCGGTAGCCTCGACAGTGAGTCAGGCTGACCGTCACGGGAGTGGACGGCCGAGTCTTCTTTACCGAACGCCGAGAAGGGGCACGGGGGTGGAGATGGACCTTGCTACCAGGGAAGCCAACGACCTGCTTCAGAAAGGCAAGGAAGCATTGGAGGCAGCCGGCAATATGAAGAGAGAGTGTAAAGCAACAGCCCATGAGTGCCTGCAGGGTCTGTACGAGACGGCCCTATCACTTGCGGACTCGAGGGCTCGACATAAGTATAACCTCGAGAAGGAGCGCTCTCGACACGCGCAAGAGCTTGTGCGAGTCGAGAGAGCTCACACTCGAGAGCTTATGAACATGAAGGTCGAGCTCTCCCTTGTGCGCACGGACGCCTCGGACACCCTGAAGGAGGCGAAAGGGATCCGGGAATGGCTGGGTCACGAAACCCTTGAGGCCCTCAAGGGCATCAAGGAGGTGAAGCATGAGGTGTCAACCGCGAGCCTGAAGAACTTAAGGGAGCACGAGAAAACAAGGCAGGAGAGTACAAGAGCCCCTGGGGACCCCAAGTGGGAGTCAATGGGGACCAGCCTCTCCCGCCTCGACACAAATATAACCAGCGTGTCGAACCAGCTGGACGTGCTCCGGAAAGCCTTGGAAAGGCTCAAGGAGGACCTCACCCGGTCAACCAACAAGACCGTGGACCCGGATCCGAGCAGCCAGGAGACAGGCCTCCTCCTTACCACAGAAAAATTCGAGGAGGCCTTCGAGGCACTACAACATCAATTGCGGGCCATAGAAAACAGGCCGGTGGCCTCCCCACCACCCCCACATCCGACAATAAATATAACAGAACATTTACAGCCCATCTCGGAAAGGTTGGAGATGGTTTCGGCGGACCTCCGCGTGCTGCGCGACAAAGAGCCGACCATCCAGGCGCCCCCGGCGCTGAACCTAGAAGCGGAGCTCGCGGTGGGGGAGGTCAAAAAGACTTTAAAGACCATCCAGCAAGGGGTAGCAGACCTGGGCAAGTTGGACAGACCGGCCCAACAACAACAAGGCCCCAAAACCTTTGCCCAGGTTGCTAGCACACCCAAGCCCCCGAAACCACCCACACAACCCAACCACACCCTGATAGTCTCGTCGACGAACCCCCAACACACCGGGGACAACGTCATCGAGAGGATTAGGACAGCCCTGGACCTAAAGACGAGTGGGGCCCGTGTCGACACGGTTAGGAAAGCGCGGAACCAGAAGGTGGTCCTCAGATGCGCTACTAAAACGGATCTCAACATCATCAGAGACCAAGTCCGATCGAACGCGGGGCTCAAGGTGCAGGAGCCAAAACCCCAAAACCCGCTCGTCTGCATCAAGGGAGTGCTGTCCAGCTACAGCGACGGGGAGATCGTCGATCTCCTGAAAGCGCAGAATAAACACCTTCTGCAGAACGTCGCTGTGGATGGACAAACACTCAGGGTGCGATACAGGAAACGTGCGAGGAACCCCCACGAGTGCCACCCAGTTCTGGAGCTCTCTCCGGAGCTCTGGAAGTGTCTGACAGTAGTCCAGAAAGTACATGTGGGCATTAAGCGATGCTCAATTGAGGATCAGTCCCCTCTGGTCCAGTGCACAAAGTGCCTTGGATATGGACACAACAAGTCCATATGCAAGGCCGCAAAGGAAGTCTGCGCCTACTGCAGTGGAGCGCACAACATAGGGGACTGCCTCACACGAGCCGATGGCAAACCGCCCACATGCATTAACTGCAAGACGGCACACGGGTCGGCAAGCGACCTGGCACACACAGCGTTTAGTGAAGACTGCCAGGAACGCCAAAAGTGGGATGGTATAGCGAGGTCGCGCGTTTCCTACTGCTAAGGGCGACCAGGACAACACACTAACAAGCCAACCGGTCACCCCCGAAAACGCAAAGAGACCGACAGCAAGATTGAAATTCATCCAAGTCAATCTTCAGCGCTCCAAGCTGGCCACAGAAGAACTGCACTTGGCGGCTCAGGCAAAGGGAATTTCAGTAGCACTTGTTCAAGAGCCCTATGTAGGAAGAACAGGTGTGATGAAACAAAGCCCCGGCACGCAAGTTATCCAGTGCAGCCTCAACCGCCAAAAGCCAGTAAAGGCGGCGATCGTTGTTTTCGGAAACGACTTGGAGGTCGTCCACGACCCCCAGCTTGTGACCGAGAACATCGCCACCGTCTTGCTGAAGGCGGGACAGCTCAGCTTTGGGGTGCTATCGGTCTATTTCGAAGGTGACCAGGAAATTGAACCCTACCTTTCCGAGACACATAACACCATCCAAAAACTACACACAAACAACATCCTGGTGGGAGGAGACATTAACGCCTGGAGCCAGTGGTGGGGAAGTGTTTCCGAAAACCACCGCGGGGCAGCGTACAACGCGTTCCTCAATGAGCGGGATCTCCACATCCTAAATATGGGCCAAACACCAACGTTCGAGACCTACAGAGGAGACAGGTGGTGCACTAGTATCGTCGATGTAACGGTATGCAGCCTGTCGCTGCTGGGCAAGGTAGAGGAGTGGCGTGTAGAAAGAAGTCTAACAACTTCAGACCACAACGCTATTACCTTCTCGATGCGCTTAGAAAAGGCCTTGGAACCCTTAAGGCCAATCTCGACGCGCATCTATAACACCAAGAAGGCAAAGTGGTCCGACTTCAACACACACTTCAAAACCAGCCTGGCGGCCACGAACATCACGACCGTCAGAGTCTCGGACATATCGAGCCCTGAGGATTTGGAGACAACAATCACCCTATACACGACGAACATCCACCGCTCGTGCGAGGAATCGATCCCAAAACTGGGGTCACCCAAACGCGACGCAAAGCCCCCATGGTGGAGCCCTTCTCTGGACCGTCTCAAAAGAGATGCGATGACGAGGAAGAGAAGGATCCGGAACGCAGCCGCTAGTCGGAGACACTTCACCATCCAGGAATACATCCAGGCAAAACAAACATACACCACAGCAGCAGCGGAAGCAGCCACTGCCAACTGGAAGGAGTTCTGCTCGAAGCAGGACCGAGAGAGCATGTGGGACGGCATCTACAGGGTACTAAGGAAGACAGCTAGAAGACAGGACGACGCGCTCCTGAGAAACACCGCAGGAGAGACGCTCAGCCCAGAGCAATCCGCGGATCTTCTGGCAAAAACCTTTTACCCCGACGACTCAACGGATGCCGAACAGCCATACCACATGAACCTGAGAAGGCTAGCGGAGGAAAAGTACCCAAAAGGCCTGTCTGCTGACGACCCGCCCTTTACGACTGCGGAGCTGGAAATGGTTCTCCAGAACCAGAATCCGAAAAAAGCTCCCGGTCCTGACGGGTTAACAGCAGACATCTGCACTGCGGCAATAAACTGTGACAGGGAAGTGTTCTTAGCGATAGCCAACAAGTGCCTGTCGCTGTCGCACTTCCCGAAGCAGTGGAAGGTCGCCCACGTGTGCATTCTCCGCAAGCCAGGAAAGGACGACTACACCAGCCCAAAGTCGTACAGGCCAATAGGTCTGCTCTCGGTCCTAGGAAAGATCGTCGAGAAGCTCCTAGTCGGCAGACTACAGTGGCACTTCCTGCCCACACTCAACCAAAACCAGTACGGGTTCATGCCGCAGCGCGGAACCGAGGACGCCCTCTATGCTCTAATGGGGCACTTACGAGCTGAAATCAAAGCCAAAAAGATCGTGCTTTTGATATCATTGGACATAGAGGGGGCCTTCGACAACGCGTGGTGGCCAGCACTCAAAAGACAGATGGTAGTAAAAAACTGTCCCAATAACATCTACGCTCTCGTCGCCTCATACCTGGAAGACCGGAACATCAGGGTCAACTACGCCAGAGCGACTAGCGAGAAGGGTACCACGAAAGGATGCGTCCAGGGCTCAATTGCCGGACCGACGTTTTGGAACCTTATCCTAGACTCACTCCTACAGAAAATGGCGAGTATGGGGGTATACTGCCAAGCCTTCGCAGACGACGTTGTCCTAGTTTTCTCGGACTTCACAGCCGGTCCCCTGCAGCAATCAGCCAATGACGTGCTAGACACAGTATCGGAATGGGGCGTCCAAAATAAGCTACGTTTCGCCGCGCACAAGACCAACGCGATGGTGTTAACGAGGAAGCTTAAATACGATGTTCCGATACTCCACATGTCGGGCACGCGGCTGAACCTGGTCGAAGAGGTCAAGCTGCTAGGTCTCACAATAGACGCCAAACTCACCTTCAACGCGCACGTGTCTGCGACCTGTAAAAAGGCTGCAGACATCTACAAGCAGTTGGCATGCGCGGCAAAGGTGACTTGGGGTCTCAACGGAGAGATAATTAGGACAATATACGTGTCGGTGATAGAGCCCATCGTGATGTATGCAGCGAGTGCGTGGGCTCCCGCAGCTGAGAAACTGATGACAAGGAATCAGTTTGACTCACTGCAGAGGGGCTTCGCGCAGAAGATCTGCAAAGCATACCGCACGGTGTCTCTGACATCGGCACTCATCCTGTCAGGCCAACTCCCCCTAGACCTCCGGGTACTCGAGGCGGCAACCCTGTTCAAGATCAAGAAGGGTCATTCCAAAGAGTTCATACCACCGGGCCGCGAGCTGGAGTGCGACGTGCATCACTCCAAAAATCCCCACCCAGCACTACTCACAACAACAGAGTATGCGCGCCTGGAAGACTTGACTCCCGAAACCCTGGCAACCCACCAAGTAATCGGTCCCCAAATATACACCGACGGCAGTAAGATAGAGGGGAAAGTTGGAGCTGCCCTAACTTGGTGGGAAAACGGGAAGGAGTCCAAGTCCAGTACCTTCGGGTTGGAGCCTCACAACACTGTCTTCCAATCGGAAATGTACGCTCTCTTTAGAGCTGTCAGGATGGTGAGAGAATCCAGGGCGGCCTCTGTAGGCATTTTAAGTGACTCAAGATCGTCACTTGACTTGCTGAGGAGACCGTCTGTCACTCACCACTTGGCACTCCAAATCAAGAGAAGCGTCCGAGAGATCAGAGAGGAGGGCAGAGATGTGAGGTTCTTTTGGCTCAAGGCCCACGTGGGAACCGCCGGGAATGAGAGAGCGGACGAGCTGGCCAAGGAGGCAGCCCTAACGAAAGAGACAGCAGACTACAACAAGGTCCCCGTATCGTTCGTGAGGAGGAAGATACGGGAGGGGACTATAGCGAAGTGGCAAACGCGGTACGAATCCTCGAGTACAGGATCGGTCACAAAAGTGTTCTTCCCAGACGTCCTCGCGGCGAAAAGGACACTTAGAGACTCAGTTCTCACACCGGTCCATGTACAAATCCTTACAGGGCACGGAGGATTCTCAGCGTACCTCCACCGCTTCCATCTCAAAGACAGTCCCTCGTGCGTCTGTGACCCCAGTTGCGAAGAAACAGTCTGGCACTTGCTCTTCGAATGCCCCAGGTTCGCCCACGACAGAATGGAGCTGGAGGTCAAGCTAGAAACCCAGCTAAGCCAGTCCACACTCCAGAACATCATGGGGAGACCGGCTACTAGGACACCATTCTTGGCATTCGCGAGCAAAGTCGCTGTGGTCGCGGCAAAGGCTAACAAAACGGACGCAACCTTGTCAAGTCGAAACCGACTACCATCAACCACCACACCAACAACCACAACAACTAATACACTCACCACAACACGAACCACTCACACGTTTAACACTAACAGACAACCAGCACCAGCAGAACCACCAGTACCAGCAGCGGCAACGGAAGCCAACCCTCAACCAGCCCCTATCACCATGCCTATCACGCAATTCCTGGCGTGCGGAGGAGACGGAGTCCCGGGCGTCAGACTGCGAGGAGTCTCTCTGTTCATGAACAGAGAAGGAGAAAGGTTGGGCATAAGCTTCTGCATAGGCTCAAGCCGAGCTAGGGCCCGTATACCGATATCACCAGGCCTAGCCGCCTTGATCAACGGAAGCACCACCAATACGAGCATGAAAGGCAGCAAGTATGCTGCACTGCCTCGAGTGGAAATAGCCACTCACCGATGCCGTCTAGTGCGATCCAAAGGTAAGACGATCGCACTATTCGAGTGGGGAGAGGAGACTCCATTCGCCCAGGCAAGCTCACTGCTTCAAAAGGTCAGGGAGGCGGGAGACACTATGGCAGTCTCAGCACGTACCATAAGTGTTGACGCGATGATGGTCGGAGGGGAGAGAGGAGACGTCGCAGACCGCTTCGGCTGTCTAAAAGCCTCGGAACATCATGAGGTAGTTGTCTACGAGGACAGAGGGGAAACTCTGAGTTTCCTCAAAGCCCCAAGACAGCCAACAGCCAGCGCGACGAGGCCCACAACAACAACCCCGACAACTCAGAGCGGTTCGGAGAGGGCCCAGCAGAAGGCAGAAGCCGAAAAAGCTGCAAAGGAGCAGAGCAAAATTACCAGCCCCGAGGGTCAGGCCCGGTCGAGGAGTCGACTGAAAGCCTTCGGCACCTTCCTCAGTGCACTGCTCCCGAGCACCAGCCGAGCATCACCATCATCCCAAAGGCAGGAGGCAGCAGTGGATAGGTTCTTTAAAAGAAAGGCCAAAGAACCCACACCGAAAAAGCCCATACCAACCAGAGCCGATAAAGGGCAAGTCAGCCCGCCGACCCTCGCAGTTAATTCCGGCACCACGGACCACGTGAAGAGCGCTTTCCTTGAGTACGTAGCAATCGTGAGAGCGACCAGAGAGGTCAATCTCGCGACATGCAAGAAGATCCTGCAGACCTACCAGAGAGACACAGAAGGACTGCTAAAGGTACTGCTCAAGGAATCAGAGGCAGCGGTGTACGACAACGTCACATCTCAAGTCATCAAAGGGGAAATGACGGGGTCGTATATGGTAGCCTATAGCGCGAGGAGCGGATTTGTGGCCCTGGACGCAGAGGAGACGGAGCGCTCGGGCAAACTCAAGTTCAACGTACCGGACGACGACCCGATAGTGGTTACCGCCAAATGTACCAAAATCATGCCGGACGACAAGATCCTTGAAATGGCTCAGACCATTTTAGGGAACTCAGATGTCCCGGTATCGCAGGAAAGTTGGGCGGTACCCAATATCAGGTGGGTAAATGGGGTTCCGGGGTGTGGAAAGACGACTTGGGTGGTCAAGCACTTCGATGAGGGGAAGGACGTCATAGCTACCACGACAACCGAAGCTGCCAAAGATCTCAGAGAGAAGCTTGCGCACCGCTTAGGAGACCGAGTGAAGACAAAGGTGCGCACTATGGCCTCAATCTTAGCCAACGGGTTCCGACAGCAAGAGAAGTGCTACCGTCTCACGGTAGACGAAGCTCTAATGAACCATTTTGGGGCCATAGTTATGGCAGTAAAGTTGTCCGGAGCAAGCGAGATTGTCCTCATCGGAGACGTGAACCAGCTTCCATTTTTGGACAGACAGAACCTTTTCGAGTTAAGGTATACCCGTCCAGACTCGGTGGCTGGCATCACCCAGGAGTTGCTTTGTACGCACCGCAATCCGATGGACGTGGCGTTTGCACTGAGCGAGATATACTCCGGTATATACTCCTCCAAGTCGTCGCTGTCGCAGGTCCACTCCCTGAAGGTGAAAGGTTTTACGGGAGCGCAAATACCGAGCACCGCACAAAACACCCTATTCCTGGTTCACACGCAAGGGGAGAAAACTTCTCTTATAAGCCAGGGATACGGCTCCGGTGAAGGGTCGCGCACGTTAACAATACACGAGGCTCAGGGGTTGACCTACGACAGCGTAATCATCATCAACACTAAGTCCAGGAGGCTCAAAATCCATGACAGCATCTCCCACGCGGTAGTGGCGGTGTCGAGACACACGGTCAGTTGCGTCTACTACACCGACGACGCCGACGACGCCACGGCCCGTTTCGCAAAGAGAGCGATGGGTGCGCCGACTAAAATGGTCATCGATTACAACCTGAAGATGGCCATGCAGCACCGAGACGCAGTTGTTGTGGAAGCTTTGCTCAGGCTAGCGAAGTCCCTGGTCAGCAAACCTCAACTAACCACCTAAACACCACCTAACAAACCCACAACCCAATCCAATCCAAAACTAACCAACACTGCAATACCCTAAAATAATTAGAACCCTGTAAAATTAGGAAATTAATATGTATAAACTTAAAATAAGTAGTAAATGTGTAGAACCTATATAAAAAAATTTAACTGTAAGCACAAACTGTAAAAAATATATTATATAACAATAGATATTAAATGTGTAACACTAAAATAAGAATGTATGAGATACTTGATAACAAACTGTAATGTGATGTATAATTGTAAAAAAAAAAAAAAAAAAAAATAAAAAAAAAAAAAAAAAAAAAAAAAAAAAAAAACCATTAACCAATATTTTACCAATAATTAAAATGCCTGATTAAATAATGAACAAGTGTATATATATTTGCATGTACTGTCTATATATCATTAAAAAAAAAAAAAAAAAAAAAAAAAAAAAAAAAAAAAAAAAAAAAAAAAAAAAAAATTGTAGGATGGACTCACGTAGATTTTTAAGTTAGTTATATAAGCCACTAATTGTAAGGATGTGTCCGATGTGGGAGTTTTTGTAACTGTTTCCTAGCATTAGTATTAAAATTGAGTAAACAAATTAATAAATGTAAACAAGGGCGCGGACCACCAAGTCCGCGGTAATTAATTAGAAAAAAAAAAAAAAAAAAAAAAAACCTAACCTAACCTAACCTAACCTAACCTAACCTAACCTAACCTAAACTAACCTAACCTAACCTAACCTAACCTAACCTAACCTAACCTAACCTAACCTAACCTAACCTAACCTAACCTAACCCGCTATAACTTTGCATCCCGGTGACGCATTCTGAAGCTTTTTTCAGCGTAGTAATTCGTTTTTAGGCTCCGTCTAACGTTCCCACTAGTTTAAATTGACAAAAACACCGAAAAACACTTTTCGGTTATTCACTTGCAAAAATTTCATTGTAAATTCCTTTAAAAAAATTTTTATTACAAAACCTTCAGGTAGATTTACATTTTTATAATTTTAATTGATACTTACCTGCCTTACCTGTACTCCGGCGCGCGTTCCGCGTGTTCGAGTCCCGTTTGGTGGTGTTATTCCCGTTTTCTGCATACATTTTGGTCGTAAATTCAGTTTTTTCAGGAAATTTCAAAAATTTTCTTCAGCGTAAATTCCAAAAACCTCATAGCTCGCTGGCCGGCGCCGAGACGCGTCTTTTGACACCTCGCACGTCCGCCTAGCTCAGATAAAAAGTCAAAAATTTGTTGTAGTGGGGATTCTCATACGAGTAAGTACATACACGAAATCCACCTTAGTGATAGAACAATTTCATCTAACCGCTATAACTTTGCATCCCGGTGACGCATTCTGAAGCTTTTTTCAGCGTAGTAATTCGTTTTTAGGCTCCGTCTAACGTTCCCACTAGTTTAAATTGACAAAAACACCGAAAAACACTTTTCGGTTATTCACTTGCAAAAATTTCATTGTAAATTCCTTTAAAAAAATTTTTATTACAAAACCTTCAGGTAGATTTACATTTTTATAATTTTAATTGATACTTACCTGCCTTACCTGTACTCCGGCGCGCGTTCCGCGTGTTCGAGTCCCGTTTGGTGGTGTTATTCCCGTTTTCTGCATACATTTTGGTCGTAAATTCAGTTTTTTCAGGAAATTTCAAAAATTTTCTTCAGCGTAAATTCCAAAAACCTCATAGCTCGCTGGCCGGCGCCGAGACGCGTCTTTTGACACCTCGCACGTCCGCCTAGCTCAGATAAAAAGTCAAAAATTTGTTGTAGTGGGGATTCTCATACGAGTAAGTACATACACGAAATCCACCTTAGTGATAGAACAATTTCATCTAACCGCTATAACTTTGCATCCCGGTGACGCATTCTGAAGCTTTTTTCAGCGTAGTAATTCGTTTTTAGGCTCCGTCTAACGTTCCCACTAGTTTAAATTGACAAAAACACCGAAAAACACTTTTCGGTTATTCACTTGCAAAAATTTCATTGTAAATTCCTTTAAAAAAATTTTTATTACAAAACCTTCAGGTAGATTTACATTTTTATAATTTTAATTGATACTTACCTGCCTTACCTGTACTCCGGCGCGCGTTCCGCGTGTTCGAGTCCCGTTTGGTGGTGTTATTCCCGTTTTCTGCATACATTTTGGTCGTAAATTCAGTTTTTTCAGGAAATTTCAAAAATTTTCTTCAGCGTAAATTCCAAAAACCTCATAGCTCGCTGGCCGGCGCCGAGACGCGTCTTTTGACACCTCGCACGTCCGCCTAGCTCAGATAAAAAGTCAAAAATTTGTTGTAGTGGGGATTCTCATACGAGTAAGTACATACACGAAATCCACCTTAGTGATAGAACAATTTCATCTAACCGCTATAACTTTGCATCCCGGTGACGCATTCTGAAGCTTTTTTCAGCGTAGTAATTCGTTTTTAGGCTCCGTCTAACGTTCCCACTAGTTTAAATTGACAAAAACACCGAAAAACACTTTTCGGTTATTCACTTGCAAAAATTTCATTGTAAATTCCTTTAAAAAAATTTTTATTACAAAACCTTCAGGTAGATTTACATTTTTATAATTTTAATTGATACTTACCTGCCTTACCTGTACTCCGGCGCGCGTTCCGCGTGTTCGAGTCCCGTTTGGTGGTGTTATTCCCGTTTTCTGCATACATTTTGGTCGTAAATTCAGTTTTTTCAGGAAATTTCAAAAATTTTCTTCAGCGTAAATTCCAAAAACCTCATAGCTCGCTGGCCGGCGC
The DNA here is from genome assembly GCA_947508005.1 of Amphipoea lucens. Classification (NCBI taxonomy): domain Eukaryota; kingdom Metazoa; phylum Arthropoda; class Insecta; order Lepidoptera; family Noctuidae; genus Amphipoea; species Amphipoea lucens. The sequence continues at coordinate 15,872 of CANNSA010000005.1, forward strand.
CGAGACGCGTCTTTTGACACCTCGCACGTCCGCCTAGCTCAGATAAAAAGTCAAAAATTTGCCCTCCCACCCACCCATTCGTGTCTGGGCAGGTAAACTTTTGAGTTTTGACAAAAAATTAGTTTGCGTTTTTTGCCCTTCCAACTGCGTTAATACCTAGTTCTATAGTGACACTGGGAGAATAGACGGTTCCTGACACTTTTAGCGCCCTTGAAGGCGTGTTATTTACACTTACGACTCGACATTTTTAATTTTGACGGTAACTATAGCTTTATTGAGCAATAGCTTATAGAATAGGACATCTGCGAGTGTCACAAATAAGTGACACATTTTATTCAGACTTACTCCATATAGAGTAAAACTTATTACACTAAGACGTCTTTTGACAAATCTAAATTTTTTGTGACGTTATTAGTATTGAAGAAACTTACACGTCTTAATTAAAAGACAGACTACCCTACCTACAACATCATGCTCGGACTTAGGACCCCGTGCAAAAACACGGCATCAAACTCCCCCAAGAAAGCCGCGGAATCGGCCGAAAAGGTATCTCCCTCCACGTCGGGAACCCAGGACAAAACTTTTGTGGTCCGACATGGCATTGGCGAGATAGAGGCCAGGACAAAGACCTTACCAAAAAAGGTGGCGGCGCCGGTGGCAGGTCCCTCCAAGGCAAAAACCCAAACACCGTCGTTGGATGCCCCGGATAGCCCGCCCCCAAAACCGATATATCCCACCAGACTTGCTGAGGGAAGAGCATGCCTCAGTAAGGCAAAGCTCCACCTCGGCAACTCTAGGAACACAAAAACGGAAATTAAAGATGGGGTTATCGCAGCCGTGGAACGACTTTATCAGCTGCTTAAGGAGTCGGAGGAGGTTAAGGGCAAGGAAACGGCTCAGAGCAAAGGGCGAGGTGAGAAGGAAGAGGAGGAACCTTTACACCCTCCACTCTCTTCTCACCCTGCCAGTTGTCAGGTGGAAAACGAGCTGCTCAAAAAGATGGAGGAGCACCTCAATCTCATCACAGCGAACAACGAAAAGATGGAGGGTCTCAGAGACACGTTACTGTCCCATCAAAAAGTCTTGGAGGGGACCACCTATGCGAGCGTGGCGGCTGGCAGTAGTAGGGGAAGACTCCCGGAGCAAGCCACCCTGCACTCCGTGGTGGTCACCTCCACAGACGAAACAGAGACTGGGGACGAGGTGCTCCACAAAATCCGGACTGCGGTAAATGCCAAGGAAGGGGGGGTGACCATCGATAAAATTAGGAAGGCCAAAGACAGAAAGGTCATCATGGGTTGCCGGAGCGAGGAAGAGAGGCGAGTTCTAAAGGAGAGAATCCAGAAGGCGGGTAATCACCTTAACGTCGACGACATTAGGAACAAGGACCCACTTCTAATCCTCAAAGACGTCATGACATACAACTCCGATGACGATATCCTTCTCGCCTTGAGAAATCAGAACGAGAGGATATTCAGGGATCTTGACAAAGAGGAAAATAGAGTGGAGATCCGATACAGGAAGAGAACAAGAAACCCTCTTATGAACCATGTCGTCGTTAGGGTGTCCCCCAAAATATGGACCAGGATTATGGACGCGGAGACCGTGCAGATTGACCTGCAGCGCATCCGAATCGCAGACCAGTCCCCCCTTGTCCAGTGTTCGCTCTGTCTGGGGTACGGCCATGGCAGGCGTTTCTGCAAAGAAACGGTTGAGAAATGTAGCCATTGCGCCGGGCCTCACAAAAAGTCGGACTGTAGTTACTGGCTCAATGGTGCAGTGCCGACATGCTGTAATTGCACGCATGCAAAACTGGCAAATGCAGAGCACAACGCCTTCAGTGAGGACTGCCCGATAAGAAGGAAGTGGGATGCATTGGCGAGGGCCACAACGGCGTATTGCTAAGGTGGTCACGGGCAGAGGAGCACTAGAGAGCAACACTCCCACCAGCGAGGCTCCACACCTGGTAATGCAGGCAAACCTCCAGAGGAAGCAGCTCGCCACGAATGAATTGTTGATAGAAGCAAATCACAGGAAAGCAGCCGTGGCTCTGCTCCAGGAACCCTACGTGGGGGGCTCAAGTACTATGAAAAATTACAGTGGAGTGAGGATCTTTCAGAACACCAGCCCAGGGGAAGGAAATGTCAAAGCAGCCGTTGCTGTGTTTAACCACAACTTTGACATTATACAGTACCCGACTCTCACCACAAATAACATCGTTGTGGTGGGAGTCCGAACCAGAGCCTGGGAGATCACGCTTGTCTCCTTTTACTTTGAGCCAGACCAGCCTATTGAGCCCTATTTAGAACATCTAAAACAAATAGGGCTTGCAGTCGGTTCCAAGAGACTGATCTATGGAGGGGACGCCAATGCAAAGAGCTTATGGTGGGGCAGCCCGATGGCCGACGTCAGGGGGGAAGAGATGGCAGCAACTCTCGGTGAGCTAAACCTGAATATACTGAACCGGGGGGAAATCCCGACCTTTGACACTATCCGAGGAGGAAAGCGGTACAGCAGTCACGTGGACATTACCGCTTGTTCTAATGATTTATTGGACTTGGTAGACGACTGGAGGATTGATGAAGGTCTGACGAGCTCGGATCACAACGGCATTATGTTTAAGATCCTCTTGCAGAAATCCAAAGGCATTAAAGTTGAGAGAACGACTAGGAAATTTAACACCAAAAAAGCCAATTGGGCTGAATTTCATGAGAAGTTTGGCCAATTGAAAATAGACTATAAATTCACAGCATCTGAAATAGACAAAATTAAAGACATTGAACAAATTGACACTATAACAGACAACCTTACAAAAGCAATAGAAGAAACATGCAAGCAAACAATACCAACCAAAAAAGTCCAAGAGGAACTTACCTTGCCGTGGTGGTCCGAGAGACTCGCTGAGATCAAGAAGGCCGTCGCTACCAAGAAGCGCAGGATCCGTTGTGCCGCCCAAGTCCGGAAGCCAAGGGTCATAGAAGAGTACCTGAAACAGAAAGAAGAGTATGAGTTAGAAGCGGCCAAAGCTCAGACCGAGAGTTGGAAGGAATTCTGTGGGAAACAGGATAGAGAGGGGGTTTGGGAGGGGATTTACAGGGTGATAGGTAGGACGCAGCGCAGGGAGGAGGACCTGCCATTGGAACAGAACGGTGATGTGCTAGATGCGAAGGGATCCGTAAAGTTGCTAGCGGAAACTTTTTATCCAGAAGACCTTATCGAATCGGACAATGCTCATCACCAATCCATCCGAATAAAAGCCGAAAGCGTTAACTCTGGCGAACAAGATGATCCTTGTGACCCACCGTTTACGACGGCAGAATTAAAAACCTCAATGGAGTCCTTCAATCCGAAGAAGGCGCCGGGTTCCGATGGCTTTACCGCCGACATTTGTTGTCATGCCGTGGCTAATGACCTGGAATTATTTTTAAAGTTCCTAAATAAGTGCCTCGAACACCATCATTTCCCCACGTCCTGGAAGCAAGCAACAGTCGTGATACTGAGGAAGCCTGGAAAAAAGACATATTCCACTCCCAAATCTTATAGGCCGATTGGACTGTTGCCTATATTAGGGAAGATATACGAGAAAATGCTGGTGGCCCGCCTTAAGTTCCACCTTTTACCAAGGATGAGCACCCGTCAGTACGGATTCATGCCACAAAAAAGCACTGAGGACTCCCTCTATGCCCTCATGCAGCATGTCAACAAAAAACTAGCACAAAAAAGAATAGTTACGCTCGTATCGTTGGACATAGAGGGGGCTTTTGATAGTGCCTGGTGGCCAGCGATAAGAGTCCGTCTGGCAGAGGAGAAGTGTCCAATCAACCTTAGGCGAGTCATCGACAGCTACCTCAGAAACCGAAGAGTTGCAATCAGGTACGGTGGGGAAGTATACAGCAAGGACACCAACAAGGGTTGTGTCCAGGGCTCAATTGGGGGCCCAATATTGTGGAACTTAGTCCTAGACCCCCTCCTAAAAGCAGCAGAGAACAGGGGGAACTATATTCAGGCGTTTGCGGACGATGTCCTCTTGGTGTTTGACGGAGAGACCGCACTGGAGGTGGAAGAATGTGCCGGTGCCGCTCTCAATCATGTTCTGGCGTGGGGTGTCGAGAACAAACTAAAATTTGCACCGCACAAAACAACAGCCATGGTGATAACCAGAAAATTAAAATACGACACACCACGCCTGAGGATGGGGGGGATCGACATCGGCATATCGCAAGAAATGAAGCTTCTGGGTGTAACCATCGATCAAAAACTGACCTTCAACACCCACGTCTCACACATTTGCAGGAAGGCAATTGCAATCTACAAGCAGCTGTGTAGAGCCGCAAAGATCAGTTGGGGGCTTCACCCAGAAGTTATTCGGGTGATATACGTGGCGACCGTGGAGCCCATAATACTTTACGCTGCTAGCGTCTGGGCACCGGCTGCAAAGAAAGTGGGCATTGTAAAGCAGCTTGGGGCAGTCCAACGTGGAATTGCTCAGAAAATGTGCAAGGCATATCGAACGGTTTCCCTGAACTCAGCACTGGTGCTGTCCGGTTTGCTCCCCCTTGACCTCCGAGTTCGTGAGGCAGCATCACTGTACGAGGCCAGGAGGGGGGTGCCCCGGGCATCACTTGGGGACAGGGAAGTCGAGCGAATGGCCGCAGCAATTGAAAATCCTCATCCCGCATCACGCGACATCTTGCAGTTCAACAGTCTGGTGAATCAAGAGCAACTTGACAACAACTGCAATTTTGACGTCCGCATCTTTACGGACGGGAGCAAGATCGGAGGAGGGGTTGGTGCTTCACTGTCCATATGGAATAGTGAGGCCGAGACCAGAGCCCTCAAACTTGCTCTATCAGATTACTGCACAGTTTATCAGGCTGAACTCCTAGCAATAACAAGAGCAACGAGGGAGATAATAAGGCGCAAGGAATCTTCTTTCGGAGTTTTCAGCGACTCAATGGCGGCTCTCCAAACAATCACGAATCCCGGTTCGCATCATCCTCTCGCTGTAGAAGCTAGGGATAACATAAGATCTGCATCCCACCAGAACAAGCTCGTAAACTTGTTCTGGATTAAAGCTCACGTAGGGCTACCGGGGAACGAAAGAGCTGACCAACTAGCAAGAGAGGCCGCTGAGAACTCCAAAAGAAAGCCTGATTACGATCGGTGTCCGATCTCATACATCAAGCGAAGTATACGTGTGGAGACGCTTGATGAGTGGAACCGTAGATACGAAACCAGCGACACCGCATCTGTGACAAAGTTGTTCTTCCCGGATGTGCGGGTGGCATACAGTGTCATTCGCAGGATAGGAACAAGCGGCCTGAATACACAGATAATGACGGGGCACGGTGGATTCTCTGAGTACTTGAATCGCTTCAAGTGCAAGGAGAGTCCATCGTGCATCTGCGACCCGGACGCTAGTGAATCGGTCCAGCACGTACTATTTGACTGCCCACAGTTTGCAAAACACCGTTTTAACGCCGAAAACATCATAGGCACGGCAATAACACCGTTCACAGTAAAGGACATAATTAAAAGCAAAGAGGCAGAAATTTTTTTGAATTATTGTAGATATATAGTAAAGAGAGTAATAAGTCGAAATAAAACAGGATAAATAAATATGCTGTCATAATATAGTACATTATATTAGAGGCCAGCATAGAATAATAGTAAGTAAAATATAATTTGGATAAATGAGTAAATAAATAAATAGATACAATATTATGTTAAAATTATAGCTTAAAATAAATACAAGTGTTAAAGTAAAAGCAAAAATAAGAAGTGCTGCAGCACCCCCCGTATTTGTATGACAAGTAAAGAGAGTATTAGAATATGAAAGAAACAAATATATAAACTGTAAAATTAAACATAAGTATAGATTAAAGTAAATGTTAAAGTAATTAAATAAAAAACAGAAAAACAAAGACTCCGATCATGTTGGAGGTAGTGGTAAATTATAAAAAAAAAAAAAAAAAAAAAAAAAAAAAAAAAACCTAACCTAACCTAACCTAACCTAACCTAACCTAACCTAACCTAACCTAACCTAACCTAACCTAACCTAACCTAACCTAACCTAACCTAACCTAACCTAACCTAACCTAACCTAACCTAACCTAACCTAACCTAACCTAACCTAACCTAACCTAACCTAACCTAACCTAACCTAACCTAACCTAACCTAACCTGAGCGAACCTAACCTGAGCGAACCTAACCTGAGCGAACCTAACCTGAGCGAACCTAACCTGAGCGAACCTAACCTGAGCGAACCTAACCTGAGCGAACCTAACCTGAGCGAACCTAACCTGAGCGAACCTAACCTGAGCGAACCTAACCTGAGCGAACCTAACCTGAGCGAACCTAACCTGAGCGAACCTAACCTGAGCGAACCTAACCTGAGCGAACCTAACCTGAGCGAACCTAACCTGAGCGAACCTAACCTGAGCGAACCTAACCTGAGCGAACCTAACCTGAGCGAACCTAACCTGAGCGAACCTAACCTGAGCGAACCTAACCTGAGCGAACCTAACCTGAGCGAACCTAACCTGAGCGAACCTAACCTGAGCGAACCTAACCTGAGCGAACCTAACCTGAGCGAACCTAACCTGAGCGAACCTAACCTGAGCGAACCTAACCTGAGCAAAGCCAAGATCCAGCTTTTAAGTTCCCGGAACCTGAAAAAGGAAATAAAGGATGAAATTACAAAAGCGGTCGAAAGATTATACCAACTGGTGAAGGAAGCGGAGATCGAGAGAGGTAATGGAGCTGAGGTGGTAGCTGAACCCGAAGAGGCCCGAAGTGACATAAGGCCGACCACGGATGAATCGACGGAGCTCATGAAGTGCCTTGTGGAGGGCCTCAAGGAACACAAACAAGCTTTGCAGGAGTGCCAACAGCACACTCGGGCTCTGTCGGAGCATCTCCAGCAGGCCCCTCGCTACGTAGCAGGCCAAGGTCCAACTTTCGCAGAGATCGCGGCCGGCCCGAAGCAGAGCATCCAAGAGCCTCTTCACTCGGTGGTTGTATCATCTGTGAATGATCAGGACACCGGTGAAGAGGTTCTTGAGAAGCTCAGGACGGCGGTCGATGCCAGAAATGAGGGGACTAGGGTGGAGCGGCTGCGAAAGGCGAGGGACCAGAAGGTAGTGGTCGGTTTTAAAACAAGGGAAGAGATGACGAAGGTAACTGAAAGGATTAGGAAAACGGGTAATCTGGTGGTAGAAGAGGTGAAAAACAAGGACCCCCTTGTCATCATCAAGGACGTCCTCTCCTGCCACACAGACGCGGAGATAACCCAATCCATACAGCGGCAAAACACCCACCTAATTGGTGACATACCTGCAGAGGATCTGAGGATGGAGGTTAAGTACCGTCGCAAGACGAGGAACCTCCATATGTGCCACGTCATCCTGCGGGTGTCCCCTACTGTGTGGCAGAGGCTGACGACGGTGGGTCGCGTGCACATTGACCTACAGCGTGTGCGAGTGCTGGACCAGTCACCATTGGTGCAGTGCACTCGCTGTCTAGGCTTCGGCCACAGTCGGAAACTGTGCACGCAGCCTGCCGACCTCTGCATCCACTGCGGCGACCCCCACATGCGGGCCGACTGTCCTTCGCGTATGGCGGCGGAGGTGCCACGGTGCCACAATTGCCTAATATCCAAATTGGAGAAGACTGACCACAACGCCTTCGACAACCAGTGCCCAGTACGCCTTAAATGGGACGCATTAGCACGCCTGTCGGTGGCGTACTGCTAAGGTGGAGTCAGCATTCTCAAGCACGAAGAACCACAACGGTAAAAATTTCAAAATTTATTTACAGAAACCCAAAGCAACATACTCGTACACTTATAAAGCCAAAAGATTTAGCAACATAAAATTAGCAAATTGGAGCCAATTTCATGAGAAACTGACCCAATCAAAAACGGAATCCAAATTAAAATCCCTCTATATTCACCTAATTAACAATAACACAGTTTTAGAAAATAGATTTAACGATTATATATATTCAAAAAATAGAACAACAAACATTATTGATAAACTAACCTTACCGTTGTGGTCCGTCGAGCTCGTTGTGCTTCAAATAGCAGTAGTGAGTCAGCCGGGATTGACTGAAAGGAAAAACAAGTTACTGAATATAAAATTAATAGCAAAATTTATACAAAAGAAAACAAACGTAAGCAAAAGATTAAGAAATATTATGTCTATATGATATATTGTATATATATTAGAATAGCCATAGCATAAACATAAAGTAGATTAAATTGAAGATTAAAAGTATTTATTAAAAGTAGGAATTAGGTTGACATTCAAACACAAAACAACAAAAATAACTGGAAAATAAGCCGCATAAACATTAGACACGTATAATTAGTTACCTATTAAAATCACCTCTAAGCAATATAATACAATGGAAGGAAAACTAAGATAAAATGACATGAAGATTGCTTCCAGGAACTCCATACATCCTAAAATAGGACTGCGAATAAGCGAAACTTATATAAGAGAGACAAAAAAATCAAATTTATTGCCATAAAAAGGTCTCTGATCATGTCAGAGGGACACTCAGCAAAGGCAGGAGTGGGTTTTAGCCGGTAAGAGTCCGGCACTGCCCATTCTGGGCGTCCATGAGGATTTCCCTCTCCTGCCAAATCAAAAAAAAAAAAAAAAAAAAAAAAAAAACCTAACCTGAGCGAACCTAACCTGAGCGAACCTAACCTGAGCGAACCTAACCTGAGCGAACCTAACCTGAGCGAACCTAACCTGAGCGAACCTAACCTGAGCGAACCTAACCTGAGCGAACCTAACCTGAGCGAACCTAACCTGAGCGAACCTAACCTGAGCGAACCTAACCTGAGCGAACCTAACCTGAGCGAACCTAACCTGAGCGAACCTAACCTGAGCGAACCTAACCTGAGCGAACCTAACCTGAGCGAACCTAACCTGAGCGAACCTAACCTGAGCGAACCTAACCTGAGCGAACCTAACCTGAGCGAACCTAACCTGAGCGAACCTAACCTGAGCGAACCTAACCTTGAGCGAACCTCATCGTTGTGGTGGGAGTCCGAACCAGATCCAGGACGATCACGCTGGTGTCCTTCTACTTCGAGCCCGACAAGCCCATAGAGCCATACTTGGAGCAGCTAAAACGAGTGGAGCAAGTTGGTTATTGGAGGAGACGCAAATGCGAAAAGTACTTGGTGGGGTAGCGGCAACGAGGATTCGAGAGGGGAGCACATGTGTGGAACGCTAGGGGAAATGGGCTTGCAGATCCTAAACACGGGCGACACCCCAACCTTCGACACCATCAGGGGAGGTATCAGGTACAGCAGCCACGTGGACGTAACGGCCTGTTCGGCGGACATGCTGGACCTGGTGGACGGCTGGCGAATCGTGGAAGGACTCACGGGCTCCGACCATAACGGCATACTTTTCGGCATACAACTTCAAAAATCTAAAGGGTTAAGCATCAAGCGCACCACAAGAATATACAACACAAAGGACGCAAATTGGAGACAGTTTCATGAGAAACTGTCTCAAATTATGTCGGCAAACTACCTAACAGTTACGGAGCTCACAAACATAAACACAACAGACAAACTAAAACACACAATAAACACATACACACAAGCCGTAACTGAAACATGTACACTCACACTAAAAACAAAAAAACGAGTGTGCTTATGACCACACGACTGAAGTGAAACTTCAAACGTATTTTGCTATGAGAGGAAGAGAGAAAGAAAATGTGCACGCGCACTGCTTTCTCTTGCTTATATCCCCCACTCAACTCCCGTTCACCTCGCCCGTAGCCCGTATACATGGGTCGTACTTGCAAAATCGAGTACCAGCTTCCAAGTACGTCCACCTTAAGAAACCAGGGAGTAAAACCAGGGCTCGAGATACTTTCAAGTATTTTCTATCTGCATCGAAAATTGATCCATAACGTCATACAAATAAGAAGTACAATCGCGTAATCAAACAAAAGCCCTGTTGGAAGTAAAAAGTACTTGCATAGGAAATTGACACGTGAATTCCTATAAATAAGGAGCACAATCGCGTTTACAAATAAATACTTTTACAAACCATTAAAATAAAAATACTTGCATACGAAATTATTCCGTAGACTCTTACACCTCGGACGCTCCATACAACGCCCGCAAAATAATTACCTATTACTACTACATAAACAAATGATGTTTGTATACGTGCAAATGTGTGCGTGAAATCTAGTAGCGTAAAAAAAATGGCGCGGTAAGCAATTTGTGTCGGGGAGCCGAACGACGACGGTGGCGGCGCTGCCCGAACGTGTGCATTATTATAAAGTGATCATGTAGTTCAATTGTTTATTTATACAGGGTGTTACGGAAAGGGTATATCAATACAAACGGGTTGAAGAGTGTATCTGGTCTAGAATCTCTGTACAAAATTTCAGCTCAAAAGCATTAACTTTGAAAATGCTTAATATTTTTTTATTTCGACATCACGGCGCTGCACTGGCGCGCGGTGGCGTGATGTGCGTGTACTAGGCGCACAGACACACTACAGATAATGGATGATGACCCTCGTAGTGCGGTGACACGTTTGTTATGATTTCAATTTAATGAACTATCGAAATAAAAAAAATATTAAGCATTTTCAAAGTTACTGCTTTTGAGCTGAAATTTTGTACAGAGATTCTAGACCAGATACACTCTTCAACCCGTTTGTATTGATATACCCTTTCCGTAACACCCTGTACAGTCGGGTTCGTAATGAAATAAAAACACTAAAATAGTTTAGTTTAAATGACTTATCTGTAAATAATCGGTTATTAAATCGCATGTTATTAAAAATGCGAAATCTTACAAACAGTTTATGTAAATACGAATTCGGAAAAGCATCACAATATCCAACCATCATCGTGATTAAAACTCAAATAAAACATTTAAATCGCATAATTGTGTGTTCGTGTCAGCAATACAGCGCTGCGGTTCGCGAGCGCCCTTGCTAAAGAGTCGGCGACGAATACCTCGAAATGCGGGGTGAGGTGCGATATCTGATATGAGGGCGAGGAAGGGAGCGTCCTTTCTGTACGTAGTACTATTAAGTATTCTGTGCTCTCACTGATAAGGAGCATGATCGCATTTGCGAAAACAAACGCGGTTGTTGAACTATTTGAGTACCTACGCACTCGAGCGTCGAGGCACGACGGAGCGAGATACTTTCAAGTATTTTCTATCTGCATAGAAAATTGATCCATAACTTCATACAGATAAGAAGTACAATCGCGTATTCAAAAGCGCCGTTGGAAGTAAAACTACTTGCATAGGAAATTGATCAATGACTTCCTATAATTATATAAGGAGCAAAATCGCGTTTACAAATAAATACTTGCAAACCATTAAAGTAAAAAATACTTGCATACGAAATTGTTCCGTAGACTTTTACTGATAAGGAGCATGATCGCATTTGCGAACACTAACGCGGTTGAGTACCTACGTATTTGAGCGAGTAGCCGTATAAGATACTTTATAGTCTTGCAAGTATTTTGAGTCGGTACCTGGTGTGCGTACTTGGAAGCAAATACCTGGTGTAAAAACCTGGTCGCGTAAATACGTACCTTCCCTACTCGCCCGATCACACTTTTCGTAACGCTTACGTCACGCATTCGCCAGCTTACTCTCCAAGTCAAGTGTGCGTAAAGAAGTTTAACTTCAATAATTTTGACACAACAAAAATCGAATTTGACAATCGCGACTCGTCGACACGTGGTACTTATTTGCCCTACCCTGTGTATTGTTTTTTAGAGCCGCAGGCGCGGAGGGGGCGGCCTTATCGTGTTTTTTAAGGAATTTTTCACTTTTTGTATGGAAAATATGAAAAATGATTACCTACATGTTGAGTTTTAGGAGTTTATGGGCTTTATAAAGGGGGTCGAAATTTTCATTATTTTTGCGATAGGACGCACCATTTTCGAGATATAAGCAGAAGAAAAAAAACTTTAAACGTATTTGGCTATGAGAAGAAGAGAGAAAGAAAATGTGCGCGCGCACTGCTTTCTCTTGCTTATATCCCCCACTTAACTCCCGTTCACCTCGCCCGATCACACTTTTCGTAACGCGTTCGCCAGTTTACTCCCCAAGTCAAGCGCGCGTAGTTTCCCTTCAAAAATACTTGCATACGAAATTGTTCCGTATACTCTTACTGATAAGGAGCATGATCGCATTTGCAAAAACTAACGCGGTTGAGTACCTACGTATTTGAGCGACTATAGCCGTATAAGATACTTCATAGTCTTGCAAGTATTTTGAGTCGGTACCTGGCGTGCGTACTTGGAAGCCAATACCTGGTGTAAAAACCCGGTCGCATAAATACGTACCTTCCCTACTCGCCCGATCACACGTTTTCGTAACGCATTCGCCAGTTTACTCCCCAAGTCAAGCGCGCCTAAAGAAGTTTCACTTCAAAAAGAAACACCAAACACTTACCTTGCCGTGGTGGTCCAAGGAGCTCGCGAGGATGAAGAAGCTGGTCGCCACTAGGAAACGCAGAATCAGGAACGCAGCGCCGGTCCGGAGAGAGATGGTGGTCGGGCTGTACCTGGAAGAAAAAGAAAGATATGAGGATGCTGTGAGGAAAGCAACCGAGGAGAGTTGGAGGCATTTTTGCGGGAAGCAGGACAGGGAAGGCGTCTGGGAAGGGATCTACAGAGTCATGGGAAGGGTCGCGAAAAGAGAAGAGGATCCGCCGCTGTGGTCGGGAGGTGAGGTGCTGGATGCGAAGGGTTCGGTGAGGCTGTTGGCCGACACGTTCTACCCCGAGGACCGCGAGGAAGACGACACCTTGGACCATCGCCAAACTCGGCTACTAGCAGAAAGGGTAAACGAGTGGAGCCATGATGAACAACATGACCCACCGTTTACCCGGAGTGAGCTTGATAGGTCCATTGGGTCGTTCAACCCAAAAAAGGCCCCGGGAGCCGACGGCCTCACTGCCGACATCTGCTCTCAGGCCATTTACTGCAATCCTGAATTCTTCCTGTCGCTGTTAAATAAATGCCTGGCACACCAATATTTCCCGAAGTCCTGGAAGGAAGCAACGGTGGTAGTGCTCAGGAAGCCAGGCAAAGACACGTACACCGTCCCGAAATCCTACAGGCCGATTGGGCTTTTGCCTGTACTAGGGAAGGTGTACGAGAGGATGCTGGTTGCTCGTCTCAAGTTTTACCTGCTCCCAAGGATTAGTACTCGCCAATACGGCTTTATGCCCCAAAAGAGCACCGAAGACTCCCTCTATACTCTCGTGCATTACATCCGCACAATGCTGGAGAGAAAAAAGATCGTTACGCTTGTGTCACTGGATATAGAGGGAGCTTTCGACAGTGCGTGGTGGCCCGCTATTAAGGTACGATTGGCTGAGGAAAAGTGTCCTATAAACTTGAGACGAGTAGTCGACAGCTATCTCAGCGACAGGGAGGTCAGCGTGAGATACGCGGGGGAGGAGTGCAGGAAAGCAACAAGCAAAGGGTGCGTCCAGGGTTCCATAGGTGGCCCTATCTTCTGGAATCTGCTGCTGGACCCACTCTTGAAGCAGCTGGAGGATAGAGGCCACTACTGCCAGGCATTCGCCGATGACGTCGTTATGGTTTTCGTCGGCGAGTCGGCATTGGAAATCGAGGGACGGGATGGTGCCGCTCTCGAACATGTTCAGGCGTGGGGTGCCAGAAATAAGCTCAAATTCGCGCCGCACAAAACCTGTGCGATGGTGCTGACGCGGAGGCTGAAGTACGACACACCGCGCTTGACCATGGGGGGAATCGACATCGGTATGTCCCAAGACATAAAAATCCTGGGCGTCACAATTGACAGCAAGCTGACCTTCAACAAGCACATAGCTATCGCCTGTAAAAAGGCGATAGGTATCTATAAACAGCTGGCCAGAGCTGCCCGAGTGAGCTGGGGCTTAAGCCCGGAGGTTATACGGGTCATTTATACCGCAGCGGTTGAGCCAATACTCTTGTATGCCGCAAGTGCGTGGGCGCCAGCCGCAAATAAGTTGGGAGTTAGAAAACAACTAAATGTGGTCCAAAGAGGGTTCGCGCAAAAGCTGTGTAGAGCCTACCGCACAGTCTCCCTGAACTCGGCACTGGTGCTGGCCGGGATACTCCCAATCGACCTGCGCATTCGTGAGGCGACAGCGCTGTATGAGGCCAAGAGGGGAGTGTCCCAGTCAGTAATGGGAGACAGGGAGATTGAGCGGATGGCTCCAGCATTAGAATCCCCGCACCCAGCGGAGCAAACGGACCTGAAGTTCGAAAGCCTGGTAGACGAGGAACAATACCAAAACCACAGCAAATTTGCTGTGAGGATTTTCACCGACGGCAGCAAGATTGAGGGCAGAGTCGGAGCGGCGCTATCCTTGTGGAATGACGTCGCCGAGACAAAGGCCCTCAAACTTGCCTTGCCGTCCTACTGCACCATCTACCAGGCTGAACTCCTGGCTCTACAAAGAGCGGCAGGGGAAGCGCTCAAGTCCAGTGACACCTCTTTCGGCATTTTCAGCGACTCTATGGCGGCCCTTCAGTCGGTAATCAACACAAGTTCCCCCCACCCCTTGGCCGTGGATACAAGGAACACCCTACGACGCTGCAAGCTCCAGAGCAAGAGTGTCTCCTTGTTCTGGATAAAGGCCCACGCAGGTTTGGAGGGAAACGAGAGAGCCGACCAGCTCGCGAAGGAGGCCGCCCTGGGGTCGAAGAAAAGGCCGGACTACGATTTGTGTCCCGTATCATTCGTCAAGCGACAAATCCGGTCGGAAACGCTTGAGGAATGGAACAGGAGATATCGGTCAGGTGACACGGCTTCGGGCACGAAACTGTTTTTCCCAGACGCGGTGATAGCGTATGGTGTGGTGCGGAAGATGACTCACACGAGTATAACCACGCAGATTCTAACGGGGCACGGTGGGTTCTCTGCATATTTGAAACGCTTCAAGTGTAAAGAGAATCCATCGTGCGCATGTGAGCCTGGTGTCGAAGAGTCACTTCCGCACATTCTGTTTAGCTGCCCAATGAACGCAAAGAAGCGATACGAGACGGAACAGAAACTCGCTATTACACTAAGCGCCACAAATGCGTCAGAGTTAATGACTGGTAAAAAACGGGACGAATTTCTAAAATATTGTATAGAAACTGCAACACAAGTCATTAACAGAAACAAGAACGATTAAGAAAGTATGCTGTCCTAATATAATGTTATATATTAAAGACAAGCATAAAACAATAGTAAAGAAAATAATGAAGTTAAAGTAGTATAAGTTTAAATTGTTACTTACGTGCCTTACCTGTACTCCGGCGCTCGTCCGCGAGCTCGAGTCCTGTTTGGTAGTGTTATTCCAGGTCTTCACATACATTTAGTCATAAAATACGTTTTTCAGCAATGACAAAATTTTTCATCAACATAAATCCCTTTAAAAACGTTTCAAAATTTTTATTTATTTTAATTATCTCAATAATAATACCCAAGATTAGAATCAAATAAATTAGCAAATTAATGGCTCTGATAATGTCAGAGGGTCACTGAGTAGGGCAGGTGTGGTTTTAGCCGGTAAGAGTCCGGCACTGCCCAGACTGCGTCATTAGTGAAACAGTCTGGGCGTCCATGAGGATTTCCCACTCCTGCTAAAACAAAAAAAAAAAAAAACCTGAGCGAACCTAACCTGAGCGAACCTAACCTTCGCAAATTTAAACAATTAATTTTTCTCGTCAAAAATAAAATACCCCTCCCCACCGCTCGCCCGGTGCAAATTAATTCGCAAACGCATCTCGAACAGAATCCAATTTAGTACACGAACAATAACCTGCTGCATTCACATTTAGATATACTTCAGGATATACCAGACAAAAGATTATATCGTTTAATTTATTTATTTATTTATTTATCTTTAAATCAGGTATAACCCATATATTGATTAGTATTACAACTTAATCCTATGTTAGTATAATAAATTAAAAACACAGTAACTAATAATACTTAATTACGCCACCTCCTGGCGACACCTGGCAACAGTACATGCACTGCGCACAGGTGCCCCATGAGGTGGCCCTCAGTCTTGCTAGCAACAACGCTCAGAAGACTGCTGTCGCCGCCCCGCATCCGACGCAGTAGTGAGGCGGATCTTTTACGAATGATCGCAAAGAAGTCGTCAGTATGCGCTGCTGCGAACATCCCTGACGCGCTACAGAAACGAGGCAGCGACAGCAGCATCCTAAAAGCATTATTGTATTGCACACGCAGGGCATTAAACGTTTTCTGCGTGTATCTGGTCCACAAACTACAAGTATAAAAGGTCTGACAATAAGCCCTAAACAGAGTTATTTTGACATTGCTGTCGCACCCTGCAAATCTGCGGGCCAGCATGTTGCATCTTACAGCCAACGCCCTACGCTCCCTCTCAATATCACAGTTGTCAGTGCCATCCTCTGTAACCCAGTGACCAAGGTACTTAAACTGTTTGACTCTGTTTAGGGTGACACCACATAGCGAGACTGGTGGTACCACTTCATAGGTCTTGTTTTGTGGCATAAAAACTAACAGCTCGCTTTTCTTGGCATTATACCTTAATCCATGGGCTCCAGCATAGCCCTCACATATTTTTAACAGCTTTCTAAGAG
Organism: Amphipoea lucens; assembly: GCA_947508005.1. Classification (NCBI taxonomy): domain Eukaryota; kingdom Metazoa; phylum Arthropoda; class Insecta; order Lepidoptera; family Noctuidae; genus Amphipoea; species Amphipoea lucens. Next base: position 32,523 of record CANNSA010000005.1, read on the forward strand.
CACTAATCGACGGACTCAGCAGCACCATATCGTCAGCATAACTGATGTTGTTGAAGGACACACCATCGATCGTGCATCCGATGCCAGTGCTGCTGAGTTCCTCGATCAGCTTATTCACATAGATATTAAACAACTTTGGCGAGGTCAGACCCCCTTGCCTCACTCCGCACTCTAACCTGTACACATCTGAGTATGAGCCTGCCCACCTCACAGCGTTGTGTTGGTTATCGTACCAGAACTTTAGTACATTAATTATTTCTGGCGGCAGGTTAGTTTCTTTAGACAATTTTTCCCACAAGATGTCATATGAGACAAGGTCGAAAGCACTAGATAAATCCAGGAAGCATGCATACACAGGTGTCCTCCTCCCAGTGTAGTATTGCACTGTACTCTTTAGGGTCATGACTGCAGTCTCAGTTGATAGCCCATCCCTAAAACCAAACTGTCTGTCGTTAATTTTTAATTGTTTACCCAGACAACGGTCAAGTAAACAATCAAAAACTTTCGCTGTAACCGTTGCCAAGGATATCGGTCTGTAATTATTAACATCAGACATATCACCGGTCTTATTCTTAGGAACGGGCACCACAACTGTTTTCACTAGATCAGCCGGCAGATAAGAATGACTTACACATAGGTTGAATAGTAAGGCAAGAACCCTAGGGAGATGAACACCTGCGTTCTGCAGATGCTCAATACTTAAACTATCGTGACCAGGTGACTTACCCCTGGACATATTTTTGATGACGGAAGACACGTCCCGGGCAGTGAAACGTACACTTAGGTCGTTACAGCTTATGTTCGATGTTTGGTCTGCTGGACCCAGAGGTGGATCAATTTTGAAACGCTGTCGGAATAAGTTCGCAATATCAACCGACTCACTTTTGCCCCCAACACTCGAGGGGAGACTCGACTCTGGATTCAACTTTTTCGTTTCTCTCCAAAAGCTTCCAAAATTCCTCGCCGAGTGGTGAGAAGCAATAATGTCCATTTTAATTTGATGCTGATTATTTTGACACCACTTTAGCTTTGCCTTAAAAGCTTTTCGAGAGTCACGCATTTGGCTATAAATGGGTCCCACACCGGGTTTTCCATTTTGCATCCAAAGCTCGAACCTTAGTCGAGCCTCCGCATGAGCCTCTTTCACATGTTTGTTCCAACCCGTGACATACTTCTGCTTCAATTCTGTCCGACATAAACAAGTCGCTACTGCCGACTGACTTAAACAGTCAATAATAGTTTTATACAAGCTATCTATATGTTTAAGAATGCTTTAAAATAATTTAATCAGACCGGATGTTAAAATTAACAAGTGGCTCTTATTTTGATTTGAGTGGTATAATTTGGTGTATTCCCGTTCGCCCCATCGACTTCGTCCCCCTCGTGGGACGAACGGGAATTCGTTATTTTTATCGTCCCACTAATTTTATTGATGGGACGAACGGGAATAATTTAATAATTATTTTCATGTATTCCCGTTCGTCCCACCGACTTTTTTTTTTGTTTTTATTTAATGATACTCTAATACAGAGGTGTTACTTAATTCTAAACTCGCCAAACATTTACGTTTGATGACGAGAGGTCCCCGTCGTGAGGGAATTTACAAAAATAATATTAAAGGAGAATGGGCATTTTGGTACTCGCTCCAATAGAAATAATTGTGGTGTCATTGGATAGGTCTTTTCATCAGGAAAAATATTTAGAAGCCCCCAAAGTTCCAGTTTTAGTTGATATCATAATTGCAAATACGATAATATTACATACCTATCATGATTGAAGATACGAAAAATAAAAATGTTAAACAACATTATTTAAAACGAGAAATGTATTGTGTTACTACCGTTTTCATCTCTGACCCCGGCGCCTCTTTTGGACATTGTTACCCGCTATAAACGTTTATCTTGGCTAGTGTTGAGGACTATTGTTATGCTTATCGATTTGGATCATCGTTATGGAAGAACATCGCAACTGTGTGATGTGTCGGCGAGGCCTACATCGTGCTAGATACCAACAGCATGTTTTAACATATTAAATACCGAACATCAAGAATGGTACTCAGTACTTAAAAGTTGACCTTATGTGTATACTATTAGGGTTAAAGGTTACCAATAACTTCCACATACCCATCGATGACAAAATTCACTCAGAGGCCTTCCTAAACATAATCAGAGAGAAAATAGGTTCCCCGAATCTACTTTATGATTATGTAGAAAGAAAACGTTTGAATAGCCGAAGAGCGGATTTTCAAAGAATATAAAGTCACGGAATACAGGACTTCCCACTACTGACGGAAGAACAGATTATTTTACTTTCTTTGGACACCTATCAACTGAAGATAGCCCGATCCTACTGCAACGACCATTTATCAAATGGACTATACATTTTAGGATTGTATACAGAAAGCGCACTCCAGGATTTAAATGAATATGACATAAAAGAAGATGTTTGGCTTTTACGCGGACGCACACAGTCGCGTCACGTAGGTACGGTCAAGAACTTATTATTGTTATTTATTGATAAATTAAAATAACTGGTGACTAAAAACAATGTTAATGAAAACGAAACCAATATCCATAACATTTTATGCAATTATTACTGCACGTGTTTGACCGTGCGAGGAACAGTCGGCACTTGTGCTCATATAGTTTCAATCGTGTGGTATTTAGGATATGCCAGACATGAAGGCTTCACTGCTCCTGCAGCGTTCTCCAGCATGTCATTATTGATAATAATTTTAAAAAAATAACGTTTCTTACTTTTCTTATTTTTTCCTTTTTTATTCCAGAGTGTTTATTCATTTTAGTTCCTAATCATGTGTGTTTTGCTTAACAAAACACACATGATTCTATACAAGACAACTATATAATATCACTATTATCTTAACATAATAAAACAAAAAAAAATATTAAATACTTAACACAAAATAACTCCGTTCCGACAGCAAATGGAGACAAGCGACTCGGTTATCATTAATCCTTGTAAGAAGACCTTTCCAATGATACATAGTATATTATAGCTATTGGGCCGAGTACCAGGCTTCATACATATTTATACATATTTGCCCATTCTCTTTTGAAAGTAAACTACGAAACAACGATTAAACATTTTACGCACAAAATTATTTAGTGGGACGAATGGCACTAATCTAAGAACACATTCCCATTCGTCCCTCTAAAATCCTGAGTGGGACGATCGGGAACAAATTAAATATTATTTTTGTAAATTATTCCCGTTCGTCCCACGACGGGGACGAAGTTGGTGGGACGAACGGGAATACACCCAGATTTTCCTGATGGTGATTAAATTTAATAATAATTAGTTTTGATAATTTTTTACTTGATAAGACGTATTATGCTATTCTTTTTTAATTTAAATAAATAAATTTGAAAGTCATTTTGTTTTTTGCTTTGATTATTTTATTAATTCAGACCTTATGTACTTCATAATAATTAATTTAAATGCTACGTTCATAGATATATTACAAGATCGGACTTAACTGAATTTCTATTTTTTGTCAAACATAATGTTACATGTTATATAAAAGCTTGAAATACGCATTGAATTTACCAAAAAATTGCAGGCATAAAGTGGGATCATTAAATAGAATTAAAAAAAGATTGTTCTTTTAATAACTCTGTACAAGCATGAGGTTGGATGTCCCAAAAAAGTAGTTTTTGATGAATAAAATGTTATTATTATACTGTGACTAATTTTATTACTATACTGATACAAAGTTAAAAGACTTATCTAAAACATTATACTATTTTTGTTAGCCTAATCGATAATGAACAATAGTTTTGTCACGATTTTGTCAAGATTTTTCTTTTGACTCTCCTCTAAACTTGCGAAATTCCATATCAGACCTAATGCGTCTCAGGTCGAGATTTTAATACCGATTTAAAGTAATATAAGTACATATCTATTCTATATATATATATAAAAATGAAACCCGTTTTCCGTTGTCACGACATAACATGAAAACGGCTGGACCGATTTCGATGAAATTTGGTATAGAGATAGTTTGAGTCCCGGGAAAGGACATAGGATAGTTTTTATCCCGATATTCCCACGGGATCGACATTTACGCGGGTGAAACCGCGGGGCGCAGCTAGTTAGAAATAAATGTGTAATCTTAGTGGTCGCGACTGTACCAAAACAAAATGTATGTAGAAGTTCACGTGGATATTTAACATACTTCTACATAGTAAATCAGGTCGAAATTATCATGGTTGGAGACGACTATTTCTTGACTATTTTTTGACACCAAATTCAAATTCAAAAACCTAAGCGTTCCGCGGTAATCAGGTGAGGATTGTGGCGAGAAAGGCTCACCACGTAATCCTCACCAAGGCACCTTTATATCTCTGGAATCACCTAATGACTATTTTCGAGATTTGGCATAGCGTTACGACTATTTCTTGACTATTTTTTGGAATTGAAACCAAGTCGATACTCCCAGCCGTTTGGTTGCATTAGAGGTGAGGATTGTGTGGAGACCTTCACCACACAATCCTCACCAAGTTCACCAACCTATAGCCATAACTTCGGAATCATAATGAGACTATTTTTTTGACCGTGGTGACTATTTATGACTATTCCTTGACTATTTTTTAGCGTTCTCAAAATTGATTTTCATGAAGTTTTCAAAAGTGAGGATTGTGTGGTGAAGGACACGTAAAAGTTAGTGAAGTGAAGTCCTATTTTATATAATAAAAATATGTATTTTTAGGTTAAGGTTATCTATGGGTCTGTGTCGCCTGAAATAAATGAATAAATAAATAAAAGAATTCAGTAGAGCGGTCATGTTGGCTGCCGGTGCGGGTCTAAAAGCGGATCATGTATTAACAAACATAATGTGAGGATGCATAATTTTTAAAGTGGGTACTTTGATACTTTTTTTTTGTAACCACTTGAATTTACCATATTCTAAGACGAATACTTAAGTCATTTAAATTGTGGATTATTTTAGGAACAGTCTTACATTTGCTAAGTTACAGCGTGGATAAACATTTTGAAAGCGCTATGCCGAGGATCCGAAGACATATGGACCTGCAAACCGCAACTAGAGCCATCACATTGATCCAAGAGGGACATTCGCAGCGTTTTGTAGCTTTACAGCTTGTCTTTTCAACGCGAGCGATCCAGAATGCTTGGAATCGATTTCAAGAGACTGGGAGTGTAACCAGAAGACGGGTATCTGGCAGGAATCGAGAAACCACCTCGCAGGAAGACCGCTACATACGCTTGACTGCGCGAAGAGAGCGCGTCGTCACCGCCCGCGCCTTACGAAATCGCTTACGCCAGGCGACCGGTACCCGCGTGAGTAACCAAATGATTAGAAATCGGTTACATGAAGACCAGCAGTTTTCTAGGAGACGCGTAGTGTGGATTCCATTGACCGATTATCATTCGCAAGGCTGCACCTGGACTGGGACATAAGTGAATGGAGCACAGTATTGTTCACTGATGAGTGAAAAGTGATTTTTTTTAGTGATGATCGTCGTATTAGAGTATGAAGACGAGAAGGTGAGCGATTTTGGATGTTTGTATCCATGAAAGTGACAGATTTGGGGGTGCCAATGTCATGGTATGGGGAGGAATCTCTCTATCATGTCGAACCGAACTCGCAATACTCAGCGGAGGCACGGTAACGGCAGTGCGATAAATTGAGGTGATAATAAGACCTTATGTGATGCCATTTGCACAAAGAATTGGTGCAAGATTCACATTAATGCACGACAATGCCCGCGCTCATACAGCTAGAGCCACTAGTGAAGCCCTAGACGATGCTGGTATACGTGTCTTCCCGTGGCCTGCCAACAGTCCGTATCTTAACCCCATCGAACACATGTGGGATTTGTTAAAAAGAAGTGTCCGGGACACAAATCAACCCTTACATAATGAACGACAGCTCATTAACGTGCTAAAGTCAAGCTGGGAACAAAGGATGATGGCGACCTTGGCACCAGTTGCATAATATGCAACTAAAGCACTTTTTTTAAAGTTACATTAAATAACCTAATTCAAAATTTTTTAGAACTAGCAGTATATCTGTAAAATAAAAATAAACGTTTACCCCCTTATTCATAATCCTATTTTATCTGTGTGTAAGAAAGAGACAAACCCCATTTTAACATCACAACTAAAATAGGTTTGATAAGTTTTATGAATAAGGGGGTTATATTTTTAAGCTTAAGGTGAATGCGCAGTGGTAGCCCGCGAAATTCAAATTTTCTTACGTTTTTTGCAATTTTTAGGTCAGTGTCAGGTTTTATCTTGATCAAAATTTGATTCGCGACTATAACAGGTACGTATTTACAAAATTATAATCATCAGAATCTTTAATACATCTTTCTGAGTTAGATTTCTACCGTTAAGAACAAATCTCGTATGGAAAAGTGTTTATGGTAGAAATCTAACTTAAAGAGATATATTAATGATTCTAATGACTATAATTCTGTAAATACATGTCTATTATAGTCGCGAATCAAATTTTTATCAAGATACAACCTGACACTGACCTGCAAATTGCAAAAAAAGTAAGAAAACTTGAATTTCGCGGGCTACCACTACGCATTCACCTTAATTAAGCTGATATTGATTCGGAACGCGCTCTCCATACGTTCCGTTGTAAGTTATCTGTCCCTAAATTAGGCGTTTAAAAGATTTTTAACAGTATATCTAGCCACAATAATGTTTCGTTTATATCAGAGTTTATATTTTATAATATTGCATTTAGTGTTAAATACAGAGACTGTGTAACAGACAAAAAATATTTAATATGCGATGACATTTTTTTTACGTCTGATGGAACGCTTGACTGACAAACTGACATTGCTGCATTGCGAACAAAAGACTTAAAAGTCAAGTCAATACTTTCCCTCTCTTCGTTGTGATAAGTATTGCGCGCTTTTACACGGTTTTGGCTCCTCCTGATTAGTGATTAGGTACTTGACCCTCTACTTTCCTACGGATACCGATATTTGTTCCTTTTTCATATGTCAAAATCGATATTATAACCTATAATTTAAAAAAACTTAAATTAAAAAAAACAGTAAAGTTTTTAGTGAATATTAGATTTTAAAATAGCATCACAGCATAATAATCTAGAAGAATTCGATAGTAGTAGCAGTATACGTTAAAAAAAATATTGGTGCCAGGCATGAATGGAATGTCGCCATTCTCCTTTCCGAAAATTTTCGACACGCAAGGGAATCAAAACCTACAGGGTACTTCCCGTGAACTCAGAATCTTGAAATTTGGTACGAAGCAACGTTTTATAGCACAGATAAAGGAAAAATTGCGAAAACCGTAAATTTTTAGTTACATCATATAATAAAAATATCTAAAAAAGGAAAGATTTGTATTTTTGTATGTTACGAATAAACGTAAAAACTACTGGACCGATTTCAACAATTCTTTTGCCGTTAGAAAGCTACATTATCACTGAGTACCATAGGCTATATTTATTACTAGAAAAAATTAGGGATCCTTAGAAATTCTACTAAAACCAACCCAAGGTGCAAAAAAAATAGCCATAAAATGTCTTTCATCGCATGCGCTGCGGAAAGTATTGATGATAGAACAAAAAAATGTTCTACAATATTATAGAACATATTAATATCTACAAAAAACTTCGCGAGACCATATGTCCAACTATTGTAGTTATGTCACTATAACTACTTTTTTACATTTTAAAAGTTGATAGAAATGCCGATCAAAATCAGACCATGTTATCCATACCCTTGTTTTATTTATTTATTTATTTAATACTTCAAGCACATAAATGTACAGAGGCGGACTTAATGCCATAGGCATTTTCTACCAGTCAACCTTTGGGTGATGCAGAGACAAACAGTGGTAGGTGCAATCATGAAAATTAAGGAATAAATATTTTAAATATAAAGATACGCATAAACCTATAAAAACTATGAATACAATTTAAAACTGATTATATATAAATATAAGCACAAATAAATATACATGAATATACTTACTAACTAACTAAAAAGAAATAAGACGAACAATGAGAAAATATTACCGTTGTGATGATACTGCCAGCTTCTTGCGAATGTGCTCGCGAACCTTAACTTTAAAGGATAATCGGTTGGTTGCCATCCTGATCTCCTGAGGGAGCGCATTCCACAGAGAGATAGATTGAACGAGGAAGGAAGAGTGAATGAAGTCTGTGCGGTGAGTGGAACATTGAAGAAGACGATTGTGTGATGAGCGTAGATTTCTATTGTGGTTGGCGCAAATGTACTGAAAATGGGGGGCTAGATAACCAGGGGAAGACGGAGAATCAAGAAATGAGAACAAGGTTGTCAGCGCCCTTAGTTCTCTACGTTGGCGTATGTGCAACCACTTTAGAAGCGACCGATGCGCAGAAACATGATCATATTTACGCAGATTGAAAACGAATCGAATGCAGTTATTGAGAAGACGGTCAAGTTTGTTGAGGAGATCTGCATTCAGGTCATAGTAGCACACATCACCATAATCGATGATAGGGAAAATAAGGGACTGCACAAGCATTGTCTTCGTACTTGATGGTAATAAATTTTTCAAACGGTACAGAGCCCGCAGCGTTCCAGTAACCTTCTGGCTCACCCTAGCGACTTGAGTCCGCCAGTTTAGGGTACAATCAATGTGCAAGCCTAGGTCCTTCACGTCAGTACCAAAAGGAACGATCGTTTTAATTCTTATCCAAATAAATTATTATGTATTCAAGACTGTATCAATACCTGTTGATTACTTTTTGAATTATTGAAATCGGACGTTCCATTCAAAAGATATTACGAAATTAAAAATGTCAGTAGAAAAAAAAAATACACGCCGACGACGCGCCGCGCGCCGCGCCGGTGCGTGTGGCTCCACGCAGCCACAGCAGCGATAAAATTCTCGTGTCCATAGTGTTTGTAACAAGACTCCTCTGAAACAGCTTGACCGATTCTTATGAAATTTTGTGTGTATATTCAATAGGTCTAAGAATAGGACGTAAACTATTTTTTATTTTATTTTAACTACTACTATTGATCGTGTAGGGTAGGGGTAGGGTAGGAGTAGGTTAGAGTAGGGTAGGGGTACGGTAGGAGTAGGGTAGGAGTCGGGAAGGGGTAGCGTACGAGTAAGGTAGGAGAAGGGTAGGAGTAGGACAGCACGCGAACGAAGTCGCGCCGGGCAGCTAGTTTTTAATAATTTTAAACTTACTAAGTACCCCTTTCTTCATGAACGCATAGAGGTATAATACTCAGGTCTATAATACCTTTAAGCTGTAAAAAAATCAAACTTCTATGTCAACGCAATCAAAAGAGACAGCAATTTAAGCCGCATATTTTCAAACTCGCAACTACTCGCAAGGGAATCAAAACCTAATGCGTACTTCCAGTCGACCTAGAATCTTGAAATTTGGCATGAAGCAATGTTTAAATTTTTATACGAAACCCTCGGTGAGCGAGTCTGACTCGCACTTGGCCGGTTTTTTTATAGTGATTTGGCTAGTTCCACTCTGGTCAGAAAAGTTTGTAAATTGCGCGTATACATCCATCATGTGTTCAATTTAAACAAACTGTATAAACATTATCATATACAAATATTACTTCTACAAATTAATAAAAGTCTTACGCACCTAACGGGTGAGCCATCTAGTGTTTTTTTGAAGGACCGATTACATTGACTTTGAAAGGTAGAATGACATTCATTTTTTGACAGGAAGTTAGTTTTATGTTTGACATTTGCAAAATGGGACGCTATACGCTTGAACAAAATTGGGAAATGAGCAAGGAGTCGCGCCGTTACCGTCAACGGCGAGCGTTACCGTGCCATGCTCAACGAATTTTTCTTTCCAAAAATTGAAGAGAATGACATGGACGACATTTAGTTTCAACAAGACGGGGCCACATGTCACACAGCTAACGTAACCATCGATCTTTTGCGCACTGTTTTTGAAAATCGAATAATTAGCCGAAATGCTGATGTCAATTTGCCGACTCGGAGCTGTGATTTGAGCCCCTTGGATTATTTTCTGTGGGGAACAAACCATCCAGACACAATTGAACTTCGATCATTGTGATCGAAGCAATTGAAGCGTTGAAACATGAAATCGAAGTTGCCATTGAAGAGATTCAAGCCGAGACAATCGAAAATGTACTGAAAAATTGGGTTGATCGAATGGGGTATTGCCGAGCCAGTCGCGGTAGTCATATTCATGAATGATATTGTGTTCCATTCTTAAATGACAAAAATCAACCTTTCCAATAAAACCAGGTAGTTTTTTTTTATAACACTAGATGGCCCATACTGTACATGTACAAGTTTTTATTATTAGTGCGGTGTGTGTATCCGATGAATTCGTAAAAATAGCATTGCAACATTTTTGACATGTAACGTCACGTCATACGTCACGCTTGTCGCTGTCGCTTACGCCAAGAGAAACGGACATAAGGTGATTTTGCAGGCAAAATACTATCCTGTTGTACCATCGATTTCAGAAATCAGATGAACTCACTACTGTATCTACGAAGCCGATAGACGATAATGTAAACGACATGAGGAGTGCTAGAGACGGCATAGGTCGGTGAGCGAAATGTCGATAGAGTACGTGCCGGTGAGTGAGGGGGAGCAGGACGAGCCCATCGAACTGCCGACCGAGGAGGACGGCTCACTGCTGCTGAGCACTGTGGCGGCGCAGTTTGCGGGCGCCAGTGGGCTCAAGTATCGCGCCGCCGGGCGCCTCCGCGGCCTGCGGCTCGTGGACGAGCGCCTGTCGCCGCCGGCCGAGGGCTGGGGGGCGCACCGCTACTGGTGCGCCTTCCCGCGCGCCTCGCCCGAGCCCACGCCGCGCCCGCGCTGCTCCGACCTCATCGTACTCGGCCTGCCTTGGAAAACGGGTGAGGATGCGGTGCGTGATTACTTCGCCGCCTTCGGCGAGCTTCTCATGGTGCAGGTGAAACGCGACGCTAAAACCGGGCTTTCCAAAGGGTTCGGATTTATCAAGTTTGCGGAGTACGAGTCGCAACTGCGCGCGCTAGGCCGGCGCCACATGATTGACGGTCGCTGGTGCGACGTGCGCATCCCCAATGGCAAGGACGGCGGCGCCAGCGCACACCGCAAGGTGTTCGTGGGCCGCTGCACCGAGAGCCTGACGGCCGAAGACCTGCGCGAGTACTTCGGCGCCTTCGGCCAGGTGACTGACGTCTTCGTGCCTCGCCCGTTCCGCGCCTTCAGCTTCGTGACGTTTCTGGAGCCCGAGGTGGCGCAGTCGCTGTGCGGGCAGGACCACATCATCAAGGGCGTGTCGGTGAACATCTCCACGGCGTCGCCCAAGCGCGAGCGCGGCGCGCGCGGCTCGCAGCTGCTGGGCTGGGGGCTGGTGGAGGGCGGCGGGCGCGTGTTCAACTGGGCGGGCGACGCGTGGCCGCCGCAGGCCGCGCCCGCGCCGCCCGCGCCGCCGCTCGACAAGCCCTACCTCAAGTATGAGTGACATCGCTGTGTACATAACCTCTCCCTCGGACCTGGCTCATGCCCGCTATGCTCTTTGTTGATCACTGTCAAATTTTATATGAAATGTGTAAATAATATTATAATATAGTATGATGTTGTCCTGATGTTTCAATTACTGGTTATACTTTGTTATTGTGTACATAAACAACAATGTTACCTCTAATTTGTTACTTGCAACTTTTGAAGTTGCCTGCGGGGCAATTGTGTAACATTTTATCAATCAGAATCGGTTTCATATTGACAGTTTAACAACATTCATTGCATTATTTACGTGTTGAGCAGACAAACTTTTCGAACTTATGAAGCAATGGATTAGCAATTTGCTTCGAAATGATTCTGATTCCGATTGATAGTGTGTTACGCAATTAGTGTGCTGGTCTGGATCCTGCTTGTTCATAATTTTATGCATACATTGTGCTGTATAAAAACATGGAAGAACAAAAATATAGTTGTAAAACTTTTCTTTCATAGTGAAGTTACTAGATTACTTTCAAATAATCTATTCATATTGAATGAGCAACAGTGGCGATAACAATTAATTCTACTTCACTAAAACCATAAAGATGAAAGAAATGTAATGCATTGAGATACACAATTTTGTTGACAAATGTTTGTTGTACTCGTATATGTCTGTAGGCTAATAATGAAGGGGTTTCTTTATTTAGAAACAAATGTCACAAATGTATGGTTACGCAGAGCAGCTGCTAATCACTACTTAGCAATGTTTATGAATAAGGGCTTAAGATACAAACAAGGAAAGGATTGATAGCAAACTAGGTAATGATTATAAATCTCAGCCTAACTGAATGTTTATGGCATGCAATGTGGCTAACAAAGGGCTCACCCATTCGGAAGTGGACAGCAATAGCATAATAATTAGCCTATAACATTTTCACTTCGGTTTCACATGACTCGCCAAGAGAGGGGTCAGCCCTAATCCAGGCCCAGAGCAGGTTGGTGAATGGCACTTAATTTTTTTTTTTGATTTTAGGACATGCCGGTTTCCTCATGTTCTTCACCATTTTGAGAGCAGAGGTGATGAAATAAAGTAGGTACAGACAAAAAGGAAACTTTGTTGCTAGGAATTGAACCTCTTATCGCGATCTTAGAAGAATGTTCTTCTGTATCATTAATTGTTGGTATACTTGTAAAAAATGTGGCTGCAAAAATACAAAGAACTGTTTTGCAGCTATGTCGGATTTGAAGTTGCGTGTATATTGCTGGGGTACCTATACTGTGTAATCATGAAGCTACACAATGTAAAGCGCCTGCCTTGGTTCGGAAAGTACTCTGTGGCCGCCACTGCTCTAGACAGCAATACCTACTTGGGTTAAATAATAATACAGGGTGAAATTGAATTCATGGGCATCCTTTTAAGGGGTCATTGTACTCATCATTATGTACAACTTTTACTATGGGACTAAACCTAAAATCGCGAAAAAAAATCTGCTGTTCCTTGCATTTATGTTCACATAACTCGTCAAAATGTAGGGAAGAGCTGATTTTTTTTCGCGATTTCATGTTTGGTCCCATAGTAAAAGTTGTTCATAATGATGAGTACAATGACCCCTCAAAAGGATGCCCATGAATTCAATTTCACCCTGTATAGTTGATGCACTTAAATTTTACAAAGTAGGATTGGAAAGCGGTTGATGTGGGTCTTCATAGTTTACATAAATGAAACTCGTTTCGTGAAGTATTAATTGATCAATTATTTAACGCACAAAATACAGTCTGTAAGTAGTTGCCAAATAAATAGAGCGCACTTTGTTCTTCGACGATGACTTTGCAATACCTACTAACGCGGTCGGTAGGCGTAGGAAGGCAATCGTATTGTTATTGTGAAGGCGCGAAGAAATGCGTTCAAATATATTATGCGCCCTCAGGGTCTCCAGGGCCGTGTTCATTAGGGCTTCAAGAGGAGCACTGAGCTCCTCACTACTTGAACTACATTAGCAGTCATTAGCTCCGCTCCGGAAGTACCTAATCAACTATTATCAAGATGAAATTATAGCCCAACACCTATACTTTTTTACCACCTAATACTTTTTTTTGTTCAATTTGAAACACTTTCACACTTATTTTTAAACAAAGATAATAATAGGTAGGTAGTGTCCTCGTTCTTTCATAAGTCAGCACCCGTCTATCTGATGGTAATGGTTCGTGGTTTCCTGATAGGAGTTCATCGTAAATACTTAGCAGCCCAATCAACTCGCGCAGCCCCGCTGCCAACAGTCGTTGTTTCTGAAACAATCCAAAACGAACCTAAACTAATCGCAACAAACTTGGACTCCCGCGACACGACAAAGGACGAAATCGCCAATCTTACCTCGATGCGCCCGAAGGGGCAGCGGCCGAAAAAGAGAGGTGTCTATTCTTGAACCGGTGACGTAGCGCGCCGCGCTGAGGTAGGCGTGCGCCGCGCCCCCGGGCAGCGCGCGCGCGTGGCGCGGAACAGGCGGCGCGGGCGCGGGCGTCGCGGCCGGCTGCAACGCGCCCAGCACGCTGCGGCCCCGCGCCGGCTCGGCGCCGCGCGCGCCCGACACGCGCCGCAGCGGCGGCTCCCCGCCCGCCTCGTGCACCACCTCACCCCTACACCATGGAATATCGCTATCTGTCAAGCTCCGCTAATGAGACACAATTGATTTTCTATTGTTTCGTCATGCTAATAAGAAGATAAGGTTATGTACCAATCTTTTCTGATGCTCCGGAGTACCTACGGTTACATTGTCGCGATAGCGCAAACTACCTATATATAAAAGTACTCTGTGTACAATCCGCGCTCTCCCGCGACAGACTCTACAGAGTCTCTGTAGATACAACGATCTCTGTAGATAAAACTACACTTCGCGCGCTCTCTGTAACAGAGAGCGCGCGAAGTGTAGTTTGCTTGCATTATCGCGACAGTGTAGCCGTGCTCAGTGTAGCATTAGAGAGAGGTCGCTCCGCTCCAACGCGAATTTTATTACAGTATGGAGAAATCTCCAGTAAAACAATAACTTAAATAAAGGCAAGGTCAGATAACATACCCGAGTATATCGGCGAATCTGTCGCGTAGTGGTGGCGGTTGCACCGCAGCGTGTAGCGGCAGGGTCGAGACAGGCGATCGGGGATGCTCTGATACGTTTTCAGTTTCACCTCGTGCTGCGCTTCTACAAGTTGTAATTATGCTGCGATAAGAAACAACGTAGCTTCCGATTTATTCAGGTAAGTATATTAATTAGGTACGGTACGACTAAAACGAACCTCCTCGCACGTGATGCAGGTGGTGGCAAAACTAGCGCAGCGCCCACAGCAAAGTATGGAAATCTATGTACAACCACAAAAAGAAAAATTAGCTTCAACAGTTTTAGCTAGTGGCAAACAATTATTAAGCAGTCAGCCCACCTGATGGTAAGTGGTGGTCATCGCCGCCTCTGAACAATTTGACAACGAATATTAATAATTATAAAAAATTACCGAAGCGCCTGAGGGGCAGTGGGACGATCTCGTGGAGGATATCGCATGAACGCGGCCAGCAGGGCCAAGGCGGGCGGCGAGGCAGAGGGCACGACGCGCGCCAGCGGCACGCCCGCGCTCGACGGGAAGCGGAACCGCAGCGCGTCGGCGAGCGCGTACCCCTCCGGCCAGTCGTCTCGGTCAGGAGTGCCCAGCACAGCGCAAATCTTGTGCAACTGGTCTATTTCAGAGTTTCCCGGAAACAGTGGCCGACAAGTATACAATTCAGCCATAATGCAACCGAGAGCCCACAGATCGATGGGCGCACCGTAGCGCGTGTCGTGCAGCAAAACCTCCGGTGCGCGGTACCAGCGCGTGGACACGTAGTCGGTGTAGGGCGGGCGCGAGCGAACCTCGCGTGCCAGTCCGAGGTCGGCGATCTTCACGAGTTCGGGTCCGGCACACAGCAAATTTTCTGGTTTCAGATCCCGGTGGAAGAACCCGTGACGATGCATATGTGCCAGCCCCTGTAATACTTGATAAACAATGTTCCTCAACACTGGCTCAGGAAAAGCGCGCTCCGCGTCGCGTATCAGCTGATAAAGGTTGCCCCGCATGTACTCGAACACGAAGTATAGCGTATCATTTTCCCGTATTACTTCGCGTAGCTTGACAATGTTGGCGTGGTTCAGCTTCTTGAGCGACTTGACCTCGCGTAGGTTCATGGCTTCGTCCCATGAGTAGTACTTGCGCTTCATGCGCTTGATGGCTACCTTCTCGCCGGAGTCGCGCCGCTGCGCCAGCACTACGGAACCGTACGTGCCGTCACCAAGTTGCTGCAGCACCACGTACCGGTTCATGGTGCACCGTGCCCACCTCTATATAACTCAACCACACATTGTCACACACTATATTTCTAAATTATTTCAAATAAGAGGTGTTTGAATGCAATAACTGGGAGATATTTAATTTTTATCATATGAGCGTAGAATTTTTATTAAGTATATCACGGAGCAAATAAAAACATTAAAACGCCTATCACATTTGACGGCATTGGCATTAATATTCAAGGCAAGTAGCTTACTTTCTCAATAATAATAATTATAATCAAAGGGCCGACACTTTTCGAACATCCTAAAAATACAGGTTTTTTAAAGTAAACATTTGATACAATACTTGTTAAAATATCAGATCTTGATACACTTTATGGTATTATGTTATTTACAACTAGTTTCTATGGTTACCTTGTGATTGTGACATACATAGAATAACCATTCAGTTTTGTTTACAAAACCAGCAGCTTCAACTTCGAGGTCTCCTCCCACTATCTCAGTCCTTAACCGAACCGTAATTTAAGGCTGTCCGCATTTGTACGGTTTTCTGGTCAGGAATTCAGATTCGGCGCATACGCATAGCGCATAAGTTCTTAAATATTTCCGTCCGGAAAATATAAGAACGTATCCGCTTAGAGACGATTTTGTATTAAATGCGTGCATTCAGGGTCTCCTAATCTGAATTCCTGACCAGGAAATCGTACGTATGCGGCCAGCCTAAACATATGCAATGGTGGTTACGTTATACGGTCACAAAAGTTTACGTTTGAGTTCATGGGTTCATAAGCTTGTCCGCCACATGGACTTATAATTTGTATTATAAGTCCATGGTCCGCCATCAAAGCTCAAAGTCAAACACAAAACGCGGTTGTCCTGGTGCACCGTATGGCACCCATTTTAATGTCCGCAACAAGCGGACAATGTCGCTGATTGCCGTCGTCGTTGTTAATTGCGAACAGCGGCTTCTCAGCTTCGACGTCGCCCCTCCGTGCGAAATTGCACGTACAGTACTTTTTTCGTGACGAGTAGGTCGTAGTACCTAATTCTAACAAAATTTTTATTTCTGCAAGTAACTTTAATCAAATCGAGATAATGGATGAAGACTTTCATCAGGCATGTCCCACGCTGCTGGGTGGGCCTATTTCTACCCATTTAGGCAACCTCTAAGCGTACTTGTATAATACAAGTCAGTGCATTTAGGGTATAACTTGTGCTTCAAATGTGAGCTTTCAAGTACTTACTAACTCCATAGTTGGAAAGTATTGATTGACAGGTCTATTTTATTTACGATTCTCATAAACTGTCACAGCATAGAGGAAAAAATTCGGCCTGGCCACGAACTCGCCACTATCAGCGGTTGGCTTAGCGCGGGGCGGCGGCGAGCGGTAAAAACAAATAGGTATACCAAAACGTATGAACCATGCCACGACGCACCGCTCGCAGCGTCAACGCAAGACAAAAGCACAGAGTACTATAATAATACGGCAGGACAAAAGCTTGCCGCTAAGCCAAAACTCGTGGCCGGGCGGTCACTGCCATAGCCATAGACGACAGACACCACAGAGTACAATATACCAGACACCATAGACCAAATATATATTTGTAGGTAATATAATAAGTCCATGAAGAGTAAACTAAGTAATAAGTCCAAGAATGCCATGACAGACACTAAGCAATAGCAATAGCATACTGTGCTGTGATTGGCTGTGTGATCTGTGGTGGATCTGTCATGTCATACTGATTACTGTGAAGTGTGATTGAGTGACTGAATTCTGAATGTTCAATTCAATGTGTTCAATAATCAAGAATCAACTCAATCAACGTTATCGTTCAATTTTACAACAGCAAGGATTAGCGAATATTCCTACCAATTAACTCAATACTGCCATGTTGTGATCCATCATCCACCCAACCACGGCAGCATACCATATTATGTGATTTATAATCGTTTTGAATCCACTGAAGACGGATCGTCTATTTATTACCTATTATAAAATACTCATAACTCCGACAGTTCCGACACTGGTCGGACCGTCAACAATGCCACAAAAATAATCAAAACATGTTTTGCATTGAAGTGGAAATAATGATAGTTTTATAGTAAATTTACGGATATGTATGACAGACATGAGTGCCGTGTTAACTAGATGTAGAGTGAGTTCGGAGCAACTTGATTTATTGCTGTCGTTTATGGAAGAGCACCCCGACTTCGCAGCCGGTAAACAATCAATATACTCCCGGTTCAGTTCGAGTAAGCTGTGGCGACTGCTGGCGGAGCGGCTGAACGCGGCGGCAGTGGACAGCGGCGGAGCGCGCAAGTCGCCCGACAAGTGGTGCCGGGTCAGTCACTCGCTTCATGTTGTGGGGTACTCATATGACAAAGGTGTTGGTGCATATCTTTGAAACCCTGGCTGTTCCTGGGATCGAATTCTTACTTATGGGGGAAGTGCTATGGTAGCCCGCGAAACTTCCAGTTTATATAAGTAACCCTATTAGAATAGAATAGTCAATTTGCAAATATGGGTAATACATACCGAAAAGAAGGACAACAAAAGACTATTAGGAAAACACCACTGACTGACCAAGACTATTTTTGGAAAGGACTATTTCCATGAAATATCAATCAACATGTCATATTTTATATTGTAGCTGTTTATTATCCCTCAATAAATAAATAAATATTGTTATATGAACTTAGAGGGTTATATTGATGACTTTAATGATTATAATTCTGTAAATACATACTAGTTATGGTCACAAATCATATTATGTTCAACTTGCAACCTAACACTGACCTGCAAATTGCAAAAAACTTAAGTTTGAATTTTAGGCTACGCTACCCTGGCACTTTACCCTTACTATTTCTAACTTTCTTCATTTCTATCACCCCGCACATCTCTTCATAAGCAATCTAATTTATTGATTTATAAAAGGCTTACCAACAGATTATAAAATGTATCATAAATAAGTAATAATTAGCATCAGACTTACACAATTGCCAATTACATGTTAAACCAGCGTTCATAGAGATAAGTGATAACAGTTATAAAACAAAATAATAATATAACACTCTATACTCCATTTATTATAACAGAAAAAAGAGGCTCGCAGAAGCAAGAGTATGAAACCTTTTATTTTAAAGTTAAGTTCAATGTATGTGCTTTTTTGTAAGTAACAATGTATGGCATACAATAAAGCATATTCTATCTATCAACTCGTCACAATGCTAGGATAGGTACATGAAATGAAACAATTTTTAGAAACAATCTGTTTATTAAAAAAACTTCATATAAACCGACAAAATAAAAAAAAACGTGCTGCACTGCTGCCACAACTTATGAAGGGAATAGGTAACATTTTAGATTTGGTAGAGTTATAGTGACATGAAAAACATTCCCGGTACTGTCCGCCCCTGCTTCTTTTAGATTTTAAACATTGGTACACAACATTGACATTGATTTTATCTAAAAACTAAATAATATATCATAAATAGTAGCATTTTGGTGACATTCTCCGTACCTAAGTACCATGTCGGTGTACTCGGCAGCTGTGTACCTTATTTGAGGCATAATTAAACTCAAAAAACTTACAAACCTAACCTAAATCACAAAACTAGCTACCTAATAAATGTCCAAAATAACTAACCAATATTACACTAACACTTAACAATAAGTCACACTAACCTATGCACTAATCCAATTATCATAAATCGTCTTAACAACTAAAACTTTTCATAAAATCACGACAATGCGCGCGCGGCTCGTTTTGTGATAAAAAAAGTAGGCGTGTGCTTCCTCAAAGGGCGCCGCTATGCACTGACATGACATAGTTACCGATTCAAGGACTATTTGCCGAAAATATTCCGCTCACACACATTCGCAATTTTCTATGCACCACTAATGCATTATTATCGTAAGTAATATTTCTTTTTCTTTCTAATCGTAGTATTTTGTGAGTGGGCGGGGCGCGTCAGAGTGGGGCCGTATGACACCTTTCTCTGTCTTTCAAGCATAGAATCGTAGGTACGTTTTTGCACAGGTTCCTGACCTTACAATGTTTACCTATTATTACGAACTCAGATCTACATCATCTATACTAATATTATAAAGAGGTAAAATTTGTAAGTTTGTAAGTTTGTAAGTTTGTATGTAATGGGTAATCTCTGGAACTCATAATCCAATTCTAACAATTTTTTAACTGGCAGAAAGCTACATTATTCCTGAGTGCTATAGGCTATAAATTGTTTCTATAGCATGTATATTAACCGAGCTATCACAACTTTTGTCTAGCAAGTCGGAAAAAAATACCACATAAAACAGAATTATTTGCGTGCGCTGCCTAAACAGTTGCTTAAAATTAAAAACAATGTATGGCTACCTGGTTCGTCTTCATTATTTCTACAAAAAAGTCCGCGATACCATATCTCTATCTTTTATATTTTATCTTTTATACTTCTTTTATTGCATTAAAAAAATTTTTTTTCGGTATACTTACGTTTGGTTGATTATTTGAGCAACAAAATATTAATTCTTATGACAATAAATTATTTCAGTATCACAAGAACATCATACAGATAAGATTTGCCATTTACAGTATATCAATTGGTCATACAGTTTCGGAGATAATATAAAATTACTAAAACGCAAAATGCCCCTAGCATAACTTTCATTGTGCAGACGTTTTACCTATTTGCCCATAGATGGCGTTCTGCAATTACGTCATTTTTCTGAATCGCGGTGTTAAGACTTTCCGTAGATTGATGACCCTCTGGAATTTTTGGGCCCACGTTAGTTGGATTGGAGTTCCATACAAACGATTCGATTATGAGCACGGAGATTATGAGGTATCTATTAGATACCTCATATTCGAAAATATCGTAATTTCGTTGTACGTTTGTTTTCATTGTTTTGTATGTTCGTAGTTTCGTACTTCGTTCTATCGTAATAATCGATACGTTAGGTACGATTGTTTTGTTTTGTAAAGGCGGACGGTGTTCGAGTCGCTCTCCCTTTGTTCGTAATTGTTTTCAAGTCTGTGCGTAGTTTGTCGAGAGCATGCCTAAAAGGAAATCTCAACTGTCCCGGCAGACATCACAGACAAGAGCCGCTCGAGTACGCCGTACGGAAGAATCTGCCCCTGAAAATGAAAATGAGCAGCGCCTCTCGAGAAATAGAGAAAATATTTCGCAAGCACGCGCTAGAGAATCTAGCTCCGAGCGCTCACAGGGCCTCGCTAGCCAAAATGTGAGGACGTCGCGGGCCCGTGCTCGAGAATCTAGCGCTGAACGTGCGCAGCGTCTATCTGAGTTAAGGCAGCATGTCTCTGAGACAAGGGATAGGGAGACTAGCGCTGAGCGCTCGCAGCGGCTCGCTAGGCAAAATGCCATAACATCACAGGCCCGCGCTCGAGAATCCAGCGATGAACGTGCACAGCGTCTATCTGTTTTAAGGCAGCATGTCTCTGAAACAAGGGATAGGGAGACTAGCGCTGAGCGCTCGCTGCGGCTCGCTAGGCAAAATGCCATAACATCACAGGCCCGCGCTCGAGAATCCAGCGATGAACGTGCACAGCGTCTATCTGTTTTAAAGCAGCATGTCTCTGAAACAAGGGATAGGGAGACTAGCGCTGAGCGCTCGCAGCGGCTCGCTAGGCAAAATGCCATAACATCGCAGGCCCGCGCTCGAGAATCCAGCGATGAACGTGCACAGTGTCTATCTGTTTTAAGGCAGCATGTCTCTGAAACAAGGGATAGGGAGACTAGCGCTGAGCGCTCGCAGCGGCTCGCTAGGCAAAATGCCATAACATCGCAGGCCCGCGCTCGAGAATCCAGCGATGAACGTGCACAGCGTCTATCTGAGTTTCCAATAAAAACATCATTTGCCCTGACTATTAACAAGTCCCAGTGATAAACATTCTCTTTGGTTGGCTACGAAAAGAATGTTTTTCCCATGGGCAATTATATGTTGGTCTATCAAGAGTGGGATCATCCGAAAAGCAGATTATTCTGTTACCGGAAAATAAAACAACCTCAAACATTGTATATAGAGAAGCTTTAAATTAAATAGATACCTAACTTAAATAAATAAAATAAGTAAAAGGCGACCAAGGGTTAAGTTACCTTGAGCAGAAAAGAGAACTTAGGTAATCTTTGAAGTTACTGATCTGATTCCAAACAATATTTTACTAATAAAATTAAATACAGTAATATCAATCGAGTGTTATCTTATGTTAAAACAAGAAATTTTCCGCGGACGAAGTCGCGGGCAGAAGCTAGTGTTGAATATTAAGAAAATGAAAAATAATTTCCTGTGGCTAAAGTATTCATTGGATTTGATTGATTTTTTGTATACGGGTAAAGGGCATGCCACTCTTTACGTGGTTTAAAGGAATGTCAAACGTCCTGCTCCACATTGTATATCAATTGCCGTGCCCCTAGCGCGCGGCTAAAAATCGATAAAATCAAGATAAAATAATACCTACAATAAATAAGGAGGAGAAATCGTGAATTCTGAGGTACCGTATTATAAGTATGTGCCCAACCCAGTTCTTGAAAATGTCAGGTTGTACTGGGATCGGTCTATCATTATCATTACTGACAGGACTATTGTCGCCATCGCCAATAAGCCTGATATAGTGGTGATAGATCGACTAGCGCGCCGCACAATGATTGTCGATGTTACCATTCCACATGACGGGAACCTTGTGAAAGCTGACAAAGAGAAACAAATATCTTGACCTAGCATACGAGGTTGTTGACATGTGGAATGTGAGCTCGGCTATCATTGTGCAGATTGTCATATCGGCTAATAGCCTTATGGCCGAAAGCCTCGATCAACATCTGTCGAGGCTCTCATTAGGTGGTTAGATTAAAGGTCTGATTCAGAAGGCAGTACTTCTCGATATGGCTCGCATTGTGAGAAGGTTCCTGTCTCTGGAGCCCTAACCACCGGTAGCTTGGATCCCGCTCCCGACACCGGCGGACTACTATTCAGGGGTGGAATTTTGAGAAATCTTTTAAGATGTGTTCATAACTTGACTCAAAGATTATTTATACAAAGATAAGTACCAACCCTAAACACCACAAGCTCACTCTTCCGTACATTGTACAACAAACCATGAGACGTGGCGTATCTCTCACATATCTCCAGCATCCGTCTGAGTCCATCAATCGAGGGACTCAGCAGCACCATATCATCTGTATAACTTATACTATTAATAATCTCACCATCAATAGAGCATCCGATCCCAGTGCTGCTGAGCTCCTCGATCAATTTATTAACATAATATAGACTGAAGAGCGCCGGGGAAGTCAAACCTCCCTGTCTCACCCCACACTCCAACCCATACTTTTTTTTTGCAGTAGAATAAGAATTATTACACTCAAATATATTTATTAATTGTCGCGTGGCGTTTACTGCCTGCTCGCACGTCTTCCCCTTCCCCGCTTTCGTCTTTTTACAAGCTTCTGTTCGTCTATCTATCTATATAAATAAAAACAAAAGGCCCGACTGACTGACCGACTCATCAACGCCCAGCCCAAACCCTTGGACCTAGAAAGCTGAAATTTTACATAATGGTTCCTTTTATAATGTAGACAAGGAATAAGGAAGGATTTTTCGAAATTCAATCCCTAAGGGAGTTAAATAGGGGATGAAAGTTTGTATGAAAGTCCGTCAGTTTTAAAGTTAGGATTTTCAAATTTTGTGCTTAGGCTGACGATTGAAAATTAATTTATACGTGTCTCAGCGTTTTTGATAATTTCACCCCCAAAGGGGGATGAACGACCTGACAGATATCAACGCACAGCCTAAACCGCTGGTCCTAGGGACATGAATTTTGGAGGGTGTGTTCTTTGTGAAGTGTAGGTATTCAATAAGAAGGGGTTTTTGGAAATTCAACCTTTAGGGGGTGAAAAGGGGGGATTTTGTTTGGATGAAAAATCTTATTCCTTGAGTTAATAACCTTGAAACTTGGCACGAATACTTACCTAAGTAAATTACGAAGTTTGGATTTCTTGGTTTTTCTAAACTGCCCCCTAAAGAGGTATTGGGGGGTGTCAAAATTTGTATGGAAGAATTAACGCGCTGTCCGATTAACTCGAAACTCAGTATTGATACTAAGGGCTAAAAATAAAGAATAAAGTGTATCAGGGTTTTTCGAAAATCTACCCCTAACTGTGTGAAAAGGGGTAGTTAATTTTACAGAGGAGGATTTTGCTGCGTGGCTTGATTAGCTCGAAAATTGGCATAAATAATCTTTGAGTCAAGTTATGAACACATCCCAAACGATTTTACGAAATGCTACCCCTGCGGGGTGAAAAGCGGGGATACAGTTTATTTGAAAAACCTGATTCCTTTAAAAATTGGCCCGAAAACTAATTTATCTACATAAATGATAAAGATCATGCTTACATACATTTTCGAAATTTTTAGAGGAAGGTACGAATTTCACGCGGACGAAGTCACGGGCAGAAGCTAGTATGTAATATGTAAGTTGTCCGTCAGAATTTGCAAACCATTTTTCGACCATTTGTTGGTATCCGATTGAGCTGAAATTTTTCCTCCTGATCAGAAGGTCTAAGTAGCAAAATGTCCAACAGCGCGAAATGTCTAATGAGCAGTAAGTCTAATTAGCAAAATGTCCATGTAGCAAAACGTCCAACTATCAAATGGTCTGTATAGCAGAACGTCTATTTAGCAAAAAGTCATTTTTAAAATGTGTACACTCATGATAGAAAGTAAAAGTCATTTGTAAATTAGAGTAAATTTATTTGTTAAAAAAAATATCAGGGTTAAAAACCTTATAGCCTCATAATTATTAAGATATTAGGCGCACAAATTCCCCTGCATTTATTCACCTAATATCCTTTTGATATGGCGAAGATTTGTCAAAAATTCAAAGGGGCTAACTTTTTGGTCCTCAAGCTTTTGCAGCTTTCTTTTGTATTTGGCATTAAACATTATATCGATCTTTCTTCTTTTATTTCCTTCAAATAACATATTCTTGTATTTGCGATCTTGCCAAAGTGCTTCTCTTCTAAGAGCTTTGAGGAATAGTAGCAGGGTTGGCTTTGATTTTATATTCGTGTTTAGCCGCCTGTGCCACCCCTTTTTTTTTGGTGGGAAATCATCAAATAAGTTCTCCCGCTCTGGGCGGAGCGAGAGAGCGTGTCAGACTTTTACTGACTAAAACCCACCAGTGTTCCTTCAGTTGCCTGTGCCAGGGGCCACGGTATCTCTTTCGAACAACCCGCGACCCCGGCTGGCTTCGGTCCTGGTAGACCCCGTCAGTTAGTGCTGACATCTCTTTGAGGCGCGCGTGGAACACAACGCGCCGTCGACCCGGGCCTGGTCCTTACCAGACGGCGAGCTGCCCATTGCTCGCCGTCCGCAAGCCCGCGCCTACGGTGGCCGGGAATCGGCTATAGATTCCCGACGCCCAGGGCGTCTCCTGCGGCGACTAGGGGCGCGAGGGCGCCAAGATTGCCTCTCCCTCACGCGCTCCGCCTCCTCCTTCGCGAGCATTACTGCTTCGCAGAAGGAGGCAACGGCTTCCCATGTACTCTCGCTCCGTACCATGGCCTGGATCAGGGCCGGACGCGAGAGATCGCCGCCGTGAGGACGCGGCGGTGCTCTGCCCAAGCTGGACAGGCCTCCACCGTATGCTCCACCGTGTCCTCCGGGCGATCCACACAATGGTGACACCCGGGCGTTTCCTCCCGCCTTATTCGAAACAGGAACCTCCCGAAGCAGCCATGTCCGGTGAGGACCTGCGTCAGGCGGAAGGTGAGGACGCCGTGACGCCTCTCCAGCCACTCCTCAAAGAAGGGTTTATCGCCGCAATAGGTATGGACAAAATAACACAGCTCGTTTAATCTGTATTATTATTACATCATCACAGCTCGTTTCATCGGTATATATTTTTCGTTATTTTTTTTTTTTGTCGGGCGCTGTGGGCACAACAACTGATATAAAGTCCGGCGGTTAAAAGGTTAAAAAGATATTATATACGCTACGAGTACATAGACCAAAGAGTCTGTTTGTACATATTATAATACCGTGTCCGTTTCCTTCCCGATGCAATTTGTGTGTTGAATTTTCTGCCTGAGTATCCAGACATTTTGAGAATCTGACTTTTTGCTAAATAGACGTTCTGCTATACAGACCATTTGATAGTTGGACGTTTTGCTACATGGACATTTTGCTAATTAGACTTACTGCTCATTAGACATTTCGCGCTGTTGGACATTTTGCTACTTAGACCTTCTGATCAGGAGGGGAAATTTTGCACACATACATATTTAGTTCTGGTAACAATACAATATGCAATACTCAATATTGTTATAATTTCAATATGGCCGCCGATCCAAGATGGCGGATTACATTTTGTTTCAATCTCTATATTATGGGTATCAAATGAAAGGGCTTGAAGAGTAGAAAACGGTAAATTTAGTAACAACACACTAAATTCAATATGGCCGCCGCTCCAAGATGGCGGATTATATTATTTTTATTCAACCCCTTTATTATGGGTATCAAATGAAAGGGCTTGAAGAGTAGAAATCGATAAAATTAGCAACATTACACTAATTTCAATATTACCGGTCGCTCCAAGATGGAGGATTACATAAAACAAAACTAAATAACACCTGCACCCTAATTGCGTAACACACTATAAATCGGAATCTGTATCATTTTGAAGCCAATTGCTAATCCATTGCTTCTTAAGTTCGAGCAATTTGTCTGTTCAACACGTAAATAACGCAATGAATGTTGTTGAACTGTCAAAATGAAACCGATTCCGATTAATAAAGTGTTACGCAATTGCCCCACTGGTACAAATAATGAAAATGGTGTAAACCAATAATGTAAATAAATAAATAAAAACTGTAAAAAAAAGATGTTAATAATAAAATATTTAAGACTAAAAAGTAAAAAATAAAATGAAAAAAAAAATGTTTTTAAAAACAAGCTTTTATTTAAATAAAAACGTAACCTAAAAAAAGAAAGAATAAAGCGAACATTGTCATTTTAAAATACACACATCAAAAGTGTCTAGGGATCAACATATATTTTTGCAATAACTTTTCTCCTGATTGATATTAATTAAAATTTTCTTTAAGGATTCATCAAATAAAGTGTTTTCGTTTGTCACAGTAACGATAAACCAAGTCACCTTTGCATTAATAAAGAAATTTGCCATTTTCCTAATAAAGGGATTTTTGACATTTGAACCACTAACACAAAAGTTCGAAAAAAAGACTGAAATAACAGTTTTCTTTAAAATTTTATTGGGTAACTTAAACAATTAATAATCCGTGTTTCTACCGCGAACACTAACAACACAAGAACATCGGTTTGGTATACTCAAAATGAGTTCATCCAAATCACGCTGTGGAATGGCCGCCCATGTTCGTTGCAACAACAAAAAAAGGTCTTCTTGCGACTGGATACCCTCCATATTCGGCAGAGCTCTTCTCTGTAGCATATCCCATGCATGCTCAATCGGGTTCAAGTCTGGCGACTGAGCAGGCCAGGGCAGGACATTGATGTTAGCTGCGGCGAGAGTCTGTCTTACAACTCTTGCGGTGTGCGGTCGTGCATTATCATGCATTAACTGAAATAAGGGACCGATTTGCACTTGTAGAGGAACGATGACGTCTGATACAATCGTCTCAGCATAAATTTGAGCGTTGAGGTTGCCTCTGATCCAAATCAACTCAGTTCTTCCGCCGATCCAAATACCCGCCCATACCATGATGGTTCCACCACTATAAGGATGGACTTCCTGGCAGGATTTTAATCGCTGTTGGCGTCCAGGGGTTCTCCAGTGTCGTATACGTCTTGTATCCGGTCTCATACCAAAACGAGACTCACCAGAAAAGCACACGAAACGCCATTGTTCTTCTGCCCAATTTCTGTGTTCAAGAGCCCATTGATATCGAATCCTACGATTGTGCATTGCTATAGGTGGTACCCGTAGCGGTCTTCGGGAATGAAGGTTCACTTCATGCAAGCGGTTTCTGACTGTTTGGTCGCTAATTAAGTTCCCTGAAGAGTGATGAAGCCTCACGGCTAACATCATGGCGGTTATTGTTGGAGCTCTTCGAGTTAAGATTTGAATGTATCGGTCTTGTCTCCGTGTGGTGCAGCGATACCGTCCTCCATGGCGCTCAGCCACGGTACCAGTGCTTCGGTAACGTGTCCAAAGTCGACTGATAACACTCTGACTTGTATTCAGAGCTAAAGCCACAGTACGTTGCCGGGAACCAGCTTCTATCATTCCCACGGCTCTGAGCATTTCTTCCCTGCTTAAATGACGTCGCCGCTCCATAATAACGTTGGTTTTAATCAGTAGTAGGGAAACAGTAGCACTAATAATGTCTTCAATGCGTTGTATGTTTTTATAGGGAAAATATTGACAGCTGATTTTCATCTTTTACTCGAATTTGATTCACAGTTCCTGATTCAAATTATGAAATGCACCAAAAAGGATCCATATAAATTTATAAAATCATAAATTTATTACAAAGCCACATCTCAATCTCAAGAAATCCGCATAAAAATGCTTGATCCCTAGACACTTTTGATGTGTGTATATAGAAATTTTAAAAGCTTGAGGCACTGATGTACGGTATCCGTTATACAGGTGTGCCTACAACACAATATCAGTGCCTCAAGCGTTTAAAATTTCTATATATTTTAAAATGACAATGTCACTTAAATTTATTTTTTTCTTTTTAGTTCGCGTTATTCTTTCTTTTTTTTAGGTTACGTTTTTATTTAAATAAAAGCTTGTTTTTAAAAACTTTTTTAATTTTATTTTATTTTTTTCACACATTGCCGGCTGCGCATTCGGTACTGTATAGAATGCCTAGGCAAAGTATAAAATAGATAATATTTCAGACATTACCTAAACATTTTAGGCATTCTATACATTGCCTAGGTATTGTATAGAATACCGGATTATACAGATTGCCGGTAACAATTATATAGACAATGAAAAAAATGGGGTGGCACACCATACTTAATAATTGAGAGATCAAAAACAAACAGTGCACAATAAGCATGTGGAGTGTCATAGCATAGGTCTTGAAAAATTATAAAGGAGTTTTAAAATTACTTCTTATCTTCTACAGTATTAAAGTGTCCCCTTTAACTGTTCAACTACAAAGCGCAAAATTCTCAAAAGTAGAATTTATTAAATACTTTTATAGAAAAGAATCAGAATTCGTTATCATCGTAGGTACTCCTTTCATACATTCATTCCATTTTTCTTTCGGTTTTGTGTGATTTGTGTTTTTCCTTTTTTCTTTGCTCTTTCCCTACTCATATAGCCATCTACACATACTCATAACTTTTCTCACAACATTTTCCTTATTCCTCCACTTCACATGCCCATACCATGACAACCAATTCCCACAAAACTTTTCAGACACAATGAACAATCAACTAAACTGAGGTGCAACCTGTAGGTAATTTCAAGTAGATTTTGATGTTGTTTGCTTTGTCACGTCTATTGTAAATATAAGTCTTTGAGAAATACTTAATACTTTTTTTTTATTAGCCTGTGCCACTGCAGGGCAAAGGCCTCCCTACTCTCTTTTCACTTCTCTCTGTTCAAAGCTGCTAAGGACCAGTTCTTGTTGAAGGAGTCCAGCTCATCCCGCCATCTCCGTCTGGGCCTGCCACGATGTCGCTTGCCATTAAGAGGGACCCATTGGGTCGTTTGGCCCATTGTTCGTCTCACATTTCTTCAGATGTGTCCAGCCCAGTTCCATATTTTAGCGTGCGCGTTATTTATTCAAACTAGACTGAGAATCAGCAGTTTTCAAACGTCAAAATTACAAAATACAGTCCCTCAAAACGCCTGTCCTTCACTACTTCCTAGTGCTTTCACATCAGTTATCTTTGTGATGGAACGGATGGTCGTATTCCTAACCCAGTCTGTTAGCTTGATGCCCAGAATACTCCGTCCCATAGCCCTCTGGCGTAGGCCTCTGCTGATTTGTCAAAGACCATGTTTGACCACCATATGTGAGGATGGGAAGTATGCACACGTCAATGAGTCTTCTCTTAAGAGACAAAGGAAGATTACCCTTCATTAGGCCTTTCATGGCCCGTTAGCTCCTCCAAGCATTTTCGGTGCGTCTTTCAACTTCTTTGTTTTGTCTTGTCTGGAAAGAGACTGTTTGACCAAGATACAGATACTCATCGACGCATTCAAACTCCCTACCCGCCACAGTGATCCTGCGATGCGCGCTGTTCGTCATCAACTTGGTCTTTGACATATTCATCTGAAGTCCAACCTCTAGGCTTGCCGTGCCAAGATCGTCTAGCATCTGTGTCAACTCCGAGGCTGAAGACGAAAAGACCACAATGTCGTCGGCGAAACGGACATTAGATAATCTCTTACGGCCAACCATAATGACCCTTTCCGTGTAGCCCGCTGCCAGCTTTCGGAAGACTTCCTCCAGCACAGGTGTGAATAGTTTTGGAGACAGCGGGTCCCTTGCTTAACTCCTTTCTCTATCTCGACGGACGGTCCTGTCATGGAACTGATCTTAATTGCTGCAGAGTAGTACTTACTACGACTACTTGATTAAATATTGTGCATGCGTAAATATACATCCACTGTATGTAGTCCAACACGCACTTTGCCGGGTTTTTTTTTAATATGAATAGGCTCACATTTGAATAATGTTCATATTCTTCTACACTAATATTATAAAGAGGAAAGATTTGTATTTTTGTATGTTACGAATAAACGTAAAAACTACTGGACCGATTTCAAAAATTCTTTTGCCGTTAGAAAGCTACATTATCACTGAGTAACATAGGCTATATTTATTACTAGAAAAAATTAGGGATCCTTAGAAATTCCTACTAAAACCAACCCAAGGTGTAAAAAAATAGCCATAAAATGTCATCGCATGCGCTGCGGAAAGTATTGATGATAGAACAAAAAAATGTTCTACAATATTATGAACATATCAATATCTACAAAAAACTTCGCGATACCATATGTCCAACTATTGTAGTTATGTCAATATAACTACTTTTTTACATTTTAAAAGTTGATAGAAATGCCGATCAAAATCAGGCCATGTTATCCATACCTTTATATTAATTCTTATCCAAATAAATTATTTTGTATTCAAGACTGTTTCAATACCTGTTGATTAATTTTTGAATTATTGAAATCGGACATTCCGTTCAAAAGATATTACGAAAATAAAAACGTCAGTAGAAAAAAAAATACACGCCGACGAGGGACGCGCCGCGCCGCGGCGCCGGTGCGTGTTGCTCCACGCAGCCACAGAATACGACGTACCGCAGCGATCAAATTCTCGTGTCCACAGTGTTTGTAACAAAACTCCTCTGAAACGGCTTGACCGATTCTTATGAAATTTTATGTGTATATTCAGTAGGTCCAAGAATAGGATGTAAACTATTTTTTATTTTATTTTAACTACTACTATTGTTCGTGTAGGGTAGGGGTAGGGTAGGAGTAAGGTCGGGGTAGGGTAGGAGTAGGGTTGGGGTAGGGTAGGAGTAGGGGTAGGGTAAGAGTAGGGTAGCGGTACGGTAGGAGTAGGGTAGGAGTCGGGAAGGGGTAGCGTACGAGTAAGGTAGGAGAAGGGTAGGGGTAGGATTAGGGTAGGAGTAAGGTAGGAGTAGGACACCACGCGAACAAAGTCGCGCCGGGCAGCTAGTCTCACAATAAAACAGGATAATTAATCATCTGGTACGTTAAAACAAAACAATGGTTCAAAAGTAAATAAAATGTTGTTGTTACAGTATTGGGCTGACATAAAGTACAAAGCCCGCAAGAAGTGCGCAGCCGGCGGCGCCCTGGGCGACCTCTCCAGCGCCGAGGAGCGCTTGCAGAATATATTCAACAGCAGCGGCCGAGAATGTGAGTCAAGAATGTATAAAAAATACCCAAATCGCTATAGGTGTGCCTATTATATTTGAAGAGTTCCTTCGGTTTCTCCAGGATCCTATCATCAGATCCTGACTTGGTGATTATGGGACCACTTCAGAAGTATCTCCTTTCGAACAAAAAAAGAATTTTGAAAGTCGGTCCACAATTGGCGGAGTAATCTCGTAACAAACACAAAAAAAAACATACCGTCGAATTTAGAACCTCCTCCTTTTTTGAAGTCGGTTAACAACCGAAAAGCATTTTGCAAACAGCTATCTACCTACACTTCTACACTAATATTATAAAGAGGAAAGATTTGTATTTTTGTATGTTACGAATAAACGTAAAAACTACTGGACCGATTTCAAAAATTCTTTTGCCGTTAGAAAGCTACATTATCACTGAGTAACATAGGCTATATTTATTACTAGAAAAAAATAGGGATCCTTAGAAATTCTACTAAAACCAACCCAAGGTGTAAAAAAATAGCCATAAAATGTCTTTCATCGCATGCGCTGCGGAAAGTATTGATGATAGAACAAAAAAATGTTCTACAATATTATAGAATATATCAATATCTACAAAAAACTTCGCGAGACCATTTATGTCCAACTATTGTACAGGGTGTCTGGCGGCAGATTTATGTTTTTAAATACGATTATTTCAAAAAGTAATAAACGGTGCGGGGGGAGGGTGGCGTCATTAGAATCACAGATCGTGCGGATTTCTCAGTCATGATCATAGACTATACACTTATAAACTGAGATAGATGCGCATCTCTATGTAAGGAAATGCCAAATTGTTTGAGGCCCCGGATCGTCAGGTGGCGCTTTTAGTTCCCCTAAAATCCTGCAGATCGCGCTAATACGCCTGCCTCTTTATTCATACATTTTATTTTTTGTTATTATGGAGAAATTTGTAGATCGTAGAGAGCTTAACAAAAGAATAAGTAAATAACATTTAATATTGTTAAGCAGTTAGCATTTCGACCTAATAATTTCCCCATTATGCAGCTTTTTTTCTCAAATAAAATAACTAGGTAGCTGATTAGATCAAATTAATAATTTATTGCAAAATTTCAATTTCAACATACTTCCTAATAATTTATTTTCTTCTTCTTTTTACATAATACTCTAAAGCCTGTTGTTTTATCTGGTCATTCTTATCAAATCTTGTAAGTTTTCCATCTAAAATTCTATTAACCCCTTTACACCAACTGTGGATAATCAAATTTATTGCAAGACTATTAATTAAACCAATCAAATCATCTTTGTGTTTTTTACATGAAATAACATTATAATCACATGCACAATTTAGTAATAGCTTAATTTTTTTCTTTATAAATAATGATTCAGGGCAATCACGTAAACATGCAACAGTTACATAAAAAATATCTGTCATTAAATCAATGAATCTTTCACTTGGATGAAATAAAGATTGTTTTGTATAATCGATTTCATAATTAAATGATTGCAAATCAACTTCAAATCTACATAAATCACGCATGCAATGTTTACAATTTCTAAAAATCTTTGATTTGCATTTCTTAATCACATAGCCAGTAACATATTTTTTTGCTTCAGCATACACCAATGTATCATTAGTCTTAATATTACTCATCACTTTCAGTAAACAATCTATATCACATGCAAAATCATTACTGGCCGAATCATTTTGTTTTTTATTTAATAGATTCGCCATTGATTGGAATGAATTATTATTATCATTTTCACAATTGGCTCGCGGGGAGTGCGACGAGTTAAAATTGTTAATAATCAAAGTTTTAAATGCATTACAAAATTGATTACAAGTCGGATTAACATTTCTGATTCCATTACTTCTTATACCACTAAAGAAATTTTCTAAAGGATCTTGATTGAAATTACGGGTTATTAAATTTTTCACATCATGATTAGTAATCAAATATTGCCACATTTCTTTAAAAGTTTTTATGTTATGGATCCAATTTTTAACAGAAGGAATTGATTCATACTTAATTGATTCACATCTATTTTTCTTAACTACTGATTTAAATTTAATTGATTCTAAAATTGGAATCAAATCATCCCACAGTTGGAAATGAGGAGAGTTATTTTTTACACATTGCTTGTATGGCTTATCTGCTAATTTATAAGAATGACCATTAAAACTATCAAATAATTTATCAAAAATTAATAAGAAATCTGCAGTCCCCTTGCATTCTTCTGGAAGTACTTTGTGTCCTGAAACAAAAACAATATTTGATATTAGTCATACTTGATCATTTCAAATTTTCAATCAAGTCACTCTAATATTATAAAGGTTACTATAAAGTGGAAAAAAAAAACTAATATTATAAAGGCGAAAGTTTGTGTGTGTGTTTATGTTTGTAACTTCTTCACACTCAAACGGCTGGACCAATTTTGATAAAATTATGTACGGAAGTAGCCGACACCCTGGATTAACATATACTTAGGCTACTTTTTATCCCGATATTCCCACGGGATCGACATTTACGCGAATGAAACCGCGGGGCGCAGCTAGTTCATTATATATTAAAATAGTTTTCAAGTATGGTAATTACAACCTTTCTAGTTATTATTGTTAGAATATATTTTTTTATTTGCTTATTCGTGAACTTATGTGTCATTTTCTTTATAAAATGATATAGATCACATTATTATCCAAGTGATTATTAACATCAGTATAATATTTAACACTAAAACGGTTTTGACATTAGAAACTAATATACATTATACTACATACAGGTATTATAATTCAAGATGTTACTAACATCAGCATAAGCATATAAAAATATCTACTTACTTGCTAGGAATCTCAATGCACTGGAAACCCTCTGGCTGAACACTTGTGCCGCATATTTGACTTTCATCTTGGGTATTTTTTCTTTAATGACATGCATTTCTGTTAGTTTGTTAAGTAATCTTATTTCATCGTCTCCATCGTCTAAATCAAGTAACAGCTTTAAATGTTCCCATTTAGCCCATTTATTTTCTCCATTTTGTAGAAATTTTGCATCTTTTACTAAAAGGTTGTTGCGGACTCCTTTCAGCAAATGAGGCGTGTCGAATAAAGGGAAAACTTTATTATTTTCAACTTCAAATGCATTTGATTCGTAAATCATCCCTTGTTGGAGGTATTTCTTTTTTGTTTCTTCTTGAAGCATCTTAATTGCTTTAACATTTGATGCCGCTTGATCACAAATTGTGGCCACAACCTTAAACCCAATATTGTGTAGTTGTTTTATTGCTTCTGTTAAAAGATCTTTTAAATCTGATGCTTTAGTTCCACTTTTGCAAAAAGTGAAACTAATTGCCTGCTTGCTTTTACTTTTTATGCCCTTTATCATAAGCACAAGGGCGTGATCAGCCAGAGTTTTGTTTCGTTTGTTATTTCCCAAATCTTCAAATCCTATGATTTGGCCTGTTGCGGTGTTGTACTCCATTCCTGGTGCTAACGATATTTCGTCAAATAAAAGTGTGACAAGTTTTTTTTCTTTAGGCAAACTTTTCGCAACACTTTTTAGTTCTTTTATAATAGCTTCGTTTAAACCTGGCTTCACACTAAAGTTGCTTAACATCATTTGAAGGCAACGTTTTGAAGGAAGCACAAACATTTTCTTCATTAGTTTGTAAGCTTTTGGGCTTTGCTTCAAAATTGTAAGAGCCATAATTTTTTCATCCATTGTAAATCTTCTGCCCTTAGGCTTTTTTAAACTCTTAAGCTGCAGTTTTGTAAAAGTTTGTATTTCTTGTGGTAATTTTTCTATTACAGATAAAAATGACTTTGACAGCGACATATTTTTAGCTGCTCGTATTTTCTTTTTTTGGGAGTTGTACTTTGTGGACAACTTTTCTAATTTCTGTGTTAATTTAATTATTAGCTTGTTTTCCGAATGAATTGGCCTGGAATGTTTCCTGGAACCTGAAATTAAAATTTCCAATTTTATTATCACTACCTTCTGCCAGCGGCTTCGCCCACGTGGTATGTTGATAAAAAGTAGCCTATGTCCTTCGCCAAGGTCTAATCTATCTCTATACCAAATTTCATCAGAATTGCTTTAGCGGTTTAGGTGTGAAAGCAACGACTAACAGCCAGAGTTGCTTTCGCATTTATAATATTAGTAGGGATTGAATTATGTACAGTCAACAAAAGAGATAAGTATGCAGGATCGTCGGATATAGTTGAACTTTAGTAAGAAACCGATGGATGTTGTCGACTGAAATTTAATTTGATATATGAGCTGTTTGTTTTCTATTAATTAAATTAATTTTATTTGAGAACATCCATTGGTTTGTTACTATATTGTTATGCTTCTGTTATAGCTGTTGGTTCTCCTATGAATAAATAAATAAATAAACTTCAGCTATATCTGACAATCCTGCATACTTATCTCTTTTGTTGACTGTACCTAACAGCGTTACATTTATTTGAATATATTCTGTAATATTAAAATGAAGTGATTCAGAACCACTCCAAGCACAGAAGTGTTAAATAGGTATAATAATAAAAACAGTTTTAATTAGTATTGTACTTTTTTTTAAAATTTGGTGGCAAATAAAGAATAGGTACCAAACCGAAGAAATAATATAGGTACTAACCAGAGACATATTCTAATGTGTTGCTAGCAGCAGATGTTGATGGTTGACATTCCAGATTTGTTTGCTGATGTGTCACTAGTTCTTCCCTGGACTGGCCACGTGGTTCAGCCAGAGTAGCAGATGGTTGATCACTATCCAGTATTGTTGGCTGTTGTATAAAAAGTGCAGATGTGGACTGACCTTGTGGCTCTGTAACATAATAATGATATGTGTTTTAAATGTAACTGAAAACATGAACCTTTGAAGAACATAATAGACAATGAAATGCAAATGAAATAATATTTACTTACCTAGGCATAAAGTCGGAACAGCATTTTTTGTTAATCTGTTACTTGGTAAACAGTAACCTTCTTTAAAGTGGTTGTTACATAACCTAATACTGTTATAAATGTAGCTATTTCCTTTTTCCTGTGTTGATGCACGGAGTACACCTTTCCAAATGTTAAATTTTTCCAAACCTGTCAATGACTCAGTGTTGGGGTTTGGAAATAAGTGCAGAGGGCCTGGAAAATATAAGAGGCATGATTTGAAAATAACCCCTAAGATGACCCACAGACCTGGTTTGACTAGAATCTCAGAATACGTTCTGTATTCTGAGACTAGAATTTTCATATTATTGTTTAACTTCCAGTCTTATCTCGTATTGTTTGTAGAAATTACACCCGTGGTAAGCCGGGGATTACGAAATCACAAATTAGTAAAAATTTTTACAGAATAAACGAAGGATAAGATTTAGACTTACCATCATTTTTGCACCCAAAATAGCAATGTAACCGCGATTTCTTGGGCATTTTGTGGCTTAAGTCCTAATCGAAAGGCAAAAATCAGCAGTCCAGGTAAATCACAAAGTAGGTTCGGAAAAGCAGTAATCGGTGTCCAAAGTTCAAAGCCAGGTGGTTTCAGATACGATGTAATCTCAGGATCCGTTAAATAGCGCCAAGTCGTGGAAAATTACCAAAATACACGGAAAATCACAAACAAACACCAACGAAACAAACTAAAAGTACCTAAGGCGGGTAGTGACGAAAAGTATAAAATTTTTTATTGAAGTTCATCGTTTGTGTTGCTATTAGAAAAAAAACTAAGTTCTAATTCTAATAGGATAAATTAAAATGTTATGCTTGGATTAAATTTCGTACAAATATTTCTCCATTTCTAATATATTTATTAATTTAAATGTAGTTATTGGTATATTCGTCTAGTGTTTTACTGCCATCTAGTAACATGATATTAAAACTGGCTTTGAAATTAGGAGGCCCTGGGTCGTTAGATGGCGCTAATCGATAGTTCAATTTCGAATCGTAAGATTGTTCGGAACTTTCATACCCCTGGTCATGATGCCGCAGTGGTCGGGTGAGCATCGCGCATTCGCCATCGAAGCATTTTTCAAGAGTAACGATTCTTACGTGATTGCTCGTCGACAATTTTGCTCACGCTTCGGTATTCGGCGGATAAGTGACGGACCGAGTGTGAATTTAATTCCTTCCTGGGTGCAGAGGTTCCGCGCAAGTGCTTCGGCTTTGAACACCCCACGGCCAGGGCCTAGTCGATCTTCAAGGACCCCCGATAACATTGAACTGGTGGAACAGAGTTTACATGAAAATCCACGACTTTCAATACGGAAAAGGGCGGCCTCGTTGGGACTTTCAAGAGCCATCATTCACGAAATTTTGAAAAAGGATCTAAAGTTCCATCCTTTTAAAATTCAAATTGTTCAAGAACTGAAAGAAAGTGACTTTCTTAGTCGCAAAATTTTTTGTGAAACGACGTTGGAGCGTTTTCGCACGGTGAATTCCATTTTTTGGAGCGACGAGGCTCATTTCCATTTAAACGGGCACGTTAACAAGCAAAATTGCCGATACTGGTCTCCAAGAACCCATAACCCTCGACTGAAACACCAAAAACCATTGCACTGCCCCAGGGTAACTGTTTGGTGCGCTTTATCCACGAATGGGATAATTGGACCTTTTTTTTTTGAAAATGCCCGGGGCCAGGCAACAAATGTCAATTCTGAGAATTATGGACGCATGATTACGGATTTCTTTTTGCCGAACCTGCGAGCTCATCCATCGTTCTCATCACACACGTGGTTCCAACAGGATGGTGCGACCGCACACACTGCCAGAGCTTCGATGAATTTGTTTCGAGAAGTTTTCCCTCACAAACTGATTAGTCGCTTTAAAGACATCCCGTGGCCACCGAGATCGCCTGACTTGACCCCAATGGATTTCTTTTTATGGGGATACCTCAAAGAGAGAGTATACAATAACAATCCGCAAAATATTGCGGATTTAAAAGAAAACATTCGTCGAGAAATCGGCGCAATTGAACCGAGCTTACTGCAGCGTGTGGCGCGGAACGCGAGGCTCCGTTTTGAACATTGCGTGCAACTCGATGGAAGACATCTGGATGATGTAATCTTTAAAAAATAAAATCCGCACTTTTACACTATCTATCTTTACTTTTAATTAAACGATATGTCAAATAGTTATTTTTTTATTAATTTTTGAAAATACAAATCTGCCGCCAGACACCCTGTAGTTATGTCACTATAACTACTTTTTTACATTTTAAAAGTTGATAGAAATGCTGATCAAAATCAGACCATGTTATCAATACCTTTGTTTTAATTCTTATCCAAATAAATGATTTTGTATTCAAGACTGTATCAATACCTGTTGATTACTTTTTGAATTATTGAAATCGGACATTCCATTCAAAAGATATTACGAAATTAAAAATGTCAGTAGAAAAAAAAATACACGCCGACGACGCGCCGCGCGCCGTGCCGGTGCGTGGGGCTCCACGCAGCCACAGCAGTGATAAAATTCTCGTGTCCACAGTGTTTGTAACAAAACTCCTTTGAAACGGCTTGACCGATTCTTATGAAATTTTGTGTGTATATTCAATAGGTCTAAGAATAGGACGTAAACTATTTTTTATTTTATTTTAACTACTACTATTGTTCGTGTAGGGTAGGGGTAGGGTAGGAGTAGGGAATGCAAATCCGTTCTGTTTTAAAATCCGGATTTTAATAACGGATTTTTGTCCCAATCCGGATTATCCGGATTTTACGGATTTTTCATGAAAAGAAACAAATCTACCCATATTAGTTTTTTAATACGATGTTTCTTATATTTGTATAAATGGATTAAAATAAAAGCACATAAAAATCAAAGCAAATGATATTTTAATATTTTTTTTACTTGGAATTATTCAAACTATCATCATTAAATACCATAATTATGGTGTTATTGCTATAATATGTACTTATTCTTATTAAAATAATCAGTCCGCAACTCGTGTGCCGAGTAACATTAGTAAAATTATTAGTAGATAAACTCTGAAGAACAAAAATAAAGTCAAATAGACTCCTTGTCAAATTATTAAACATAACATAAACAAAAGTAACAAAACAATTTAACTTCACTTAAATCAACATAAATTTAATAACGTAAAAAAGCTATGTAAATAATAAGGCATCTAAAGTGCAGTCCTTCTGCAGCGAGATGTGACACAGGGAGACGTTATCCCTCCGACACTGTTCACCGCTGCACTGGAGGATGTCTTCCAAGGTTCTGGACTGGAACGGGGCTAGCATAAATATTAATGGCGAGTACATAACTCACCTTCGGTTTGTAGTCATGGTTGAGACTTTGGAGGACCTCAGTAGAGCCCCCGAAAGAGTGGGTCTTAAAATGAACACGGAAAAAACGAAGGTCATGTCAAATGCCCATGTAACACCCACTCTCATGAAGATCGGAGACGCTACACTCGAAGTCGTGGACGAGTATGTTTACCTAGGACAAACTGTCTGTCCAGTTAGGTAGGTCCACCTTCGAGAAAGTGGTCAATCGTCGAATCCGACTCGGCTGGGCAGCGTTCGGGAAGCTACGCAATATCTCCTCGTCCCGCATACCGCAGTGTCTCAAGCCGAGAGTTTTTGACCAGTGCGTGTTGCCAGTGATGACATATGGCACTGAAACGTGGTCGCTCACAATGCACCTTATTAGAAGGCTAAAAGTCACCCAAAGGGCAATGGATAGGGCTATGCTTGGAGTTTCACTGCGTGATCGAATTAGAAATGAGGAGATTTGCAGGAGAACCAAGGTAACCGACATAGCCTGAAGAATTGCCCAACTTAGGTGGCAGTGGGTAGGGCGGGCACATTGCTCGCAGAACAGGTGGCCGATGGGGCCGAAACATTCTGGAGTGGCGACCGTGTACCGGAAGATGTAGCGTTGGAAGGCCTCCCACAAGGTGGACCGACGACCTTGTGAAAGCCACAGGAACCCGTTGAATGAAAGAAACACAGAACCTTTCGAAGTGGAGGTACTTGGGGGAGGCCTATGTCCAGCAGTGGACGTCTTTCGGCTAAAATGATGATGATCTAAAGTGCTGTCGTTTAACCTGCTGAGAATTCAGTAGCACATAATTCCTGCTACATGCTCTGATTCGACGCTTGTAGGCGGAATGCACTGAAGATGCTTGTAAGCGGAATGAACGGATTAACGGAACGATCAAGGACGCCTCACACACTTGCTCGACCCACGTCCCGCGTCCCGCTCGCTCTCCCCAGAGCCGATAAACTTGACACTCGCGAGACGCGACGCGCGAACAGCGAACTCGCTCGTTTAGATTTTTTTGTTACAATTTCTTATTATTCAAAAAATCCGGATTCGATTTTCAAATCCGGATTTAGAAGTCAAGTAAAAATATGCGGATATCCGGATTTTTCGGATTACGGATAGTCCGGATTGCATTCCCTAGGTAGGAGTAGGGTAGGGGTACGGTAGGAGTAGGGTAGGAGTCGGGAAGGGGTAGGAGAAGGGTAGGAGTAGGACACCACGCGAACGAAGTCGCGCCGGGCAGCTAGTCTCTAATAATTTTGTGGAATCCATGTACAGTCAGTTATAGCAATTAGCTGACCCACACCTTTGCATAAATAGTTGGGATTTTTTTGAACACGAATCGATGGAATTTTATAATTATTTTATGTTTTATTTACTTTGCTCAAATAAAATAAAATCACACTAATATTATAAAGGCGAAAGTTTGTGAGTGTGTGTGTGTGTGTTTATATGTTTGTTACCTCTTCACGCCTAAACCACTGAACCGATTTAGACGAAAATTGGTATAGAGATAGTTTGAGTCCCGGAAAAGGACATAGGATAGTTTTTATCCCGATATTCCCACGGGATCGAAACTTATGCGGGTGAAACCGCGGGGCGCAGCTAGTATAAAATAATTATAACATTCTATCGATTCGTTTTCTAAAAAAACAACCATTTATGAAAAGGTTGGTCAGCTAATTGCTATACTGACTCTACGTGTTCACTGCACGAAGAATCAGTTGGAACTTTGGAAGTGATTTGTTAACGCTCGTTAAAACATCACCCGTGCTTTCATGGGCTTATTGTATTACACTTATGTAATATTTTTTTTCCTGGATTATGAGCTGATAAGCTGCATAGCTATTCACAACCAAGCGATAGGAAAGGATTCGATCGAGAATCGAAAATTACTCATTTTCAATGACTAATTTTCCTTGCCCCCGACTGCGTCCTGATGTACTGTGTTTTGGTTAAGGTCTTCATCAACCTCGCATTTTCTTGTAAACCATGGTGCATTTTTGATGTTTTTAAGGATGACATTTTGAAATCTTTGGAGCATTTCATTAGGAACACTAGAGCATTTTCTTATAGTTTGAGTGTCATAGGTCCAAATTGGCTTCAAGATATTGTTGTATACCAATAGTTTATTGTGTATCGATAGGACAGAGTTTCTTCCAAAGAGCCGGTATAGGATCCTGTATTTAATATCTTAACTTCACAGAGTCCTTATGTGGAAATTCGTGATCGCCTAGTTTCACATGTGGACATAAACCCTGTCTCGGACTGAACGTAACCTGGGCTGACTTAGATGCACTTGCTTTTATTCGCCACCTCTTTAGCCAATTATTTATATAAAATCTAAAATGTAGCTGAGTCAGAACCATGCTCTGAGGTGTGAACACTTTCTGCGTTGCAAATGCTGTTCCACAAACGATGGGACACTTAATATCGTGTCCTG
Source organism: Amphipoea lucens (assembly GCA_947508005.1). Taxonomy (NCBI): domain Eukaryota; kingdom Metazoa; phylum Arthropoda; class Insecta; order Lepidoptera; family Noctuidae; genus Amphipoea; species Amphipoea lucens. The sequence continues at coordinate 74,896 of CANNSA010000005.1, forward strand.
CGTCTCCTGTCAGCTGCACGTTACAGAAACTGATGGACGCTGGTGATGGCACCAAATAAGTAGCCGAATTCTGGGCCGAGTCCATTTAGATTGCTATCGACACGCTAAGAAGAAGAACGAATTTGCTTTCCGCTCGCTAATTCTCTACCATCGTCCATCAGCTAATTTTATTTAGTGGTTTTGCACATTGGGCTCATGCCACTCTCAAAAGGCCAAGGGTCCTTTCAAAGGGAATAGTTTGTGGCTTTTGTGGTTTTCAGGGACTTTAATTTTGCTTAGCTAAACTCTAAAGTTGCATTCTCAGTTTAGACAATAGCGTTTTTAGGGTTCCGTAGTCAACTAGGAACCCTTATAGTTTCGCCATGTCTGTCTGTCTGTCCGTCCGTCCGTCCGTCCGTCTGTCCGTCCTCGCTTAATCTCTGTGACCGTTAGCACTAGAAAGCTGAAATTTGGTACCAATAATTGTATATCAATCACGCCGACAGTGGTAAAATAAAAATTGGAAAAAAATGTTTTATTAGGGTAGATTTTTTTTTTATTTCAACCCTAACGTGTGATATATTGTTGAAAAGGTATTTAAAAATGAATATGGGTTTACTAAAATCATTTTTTGATAATGTCAATAATTTCGGAAATAATCGCTCCAAAAGTAAAAAACAATGTGTCCCCCCTCTAACTTTTGAACCATAAGTTTAGAAAATATGAAAAAAATCTGAAAAGTAGAACTTTATAAGGACTTTCTAGGAAAATTATTTTGAACTTTATAGAAACAACAGTTTTTGTACAAAAAAGTCAAAAGTTGTACAAAATCATTTCTGGACTAAGTTTGTACCTAGTATAATCGTATATGCAAGCATTTTTTTTTAACTTCGTTTACATATTTTATTATCCTGAACGTATCTTTTTTCAAACAAAAAAAGAATGATTAAAATTGGTTCTCGCAATCCAAAATTACCACCGAAAACTTCTGGCACGTCTATGTACTAATTAGTAACCCAATTCCCCGAGAGATGGCGCTGTAGGTACTTATTACATTGGGAACACTTATTGTGACGGACGGGAAACTACGGAACCCTACACTGAGCGTGGCCCGACACGCTCTTGGCCGGTTTTTTAAGGTCTACAATCACTTTGTTCAGACTAGTCTTTTCTTCTCTGGCCAGAATATGAGTTCAAAATGACTAGATTTGATTGCCAGCACGCAGTCTGTATTGTTTGTCAGGCTGCAAATACAATAGCATCTTTTGTCTCAGCTTATTATCAGATCTAATTTGTTTTCTATTAGTTTTCTAAGAGTCTCAGTCCGTTTACTTGTTGCAACAATGTCGTGTTGGTTTCATAATTTAGGATAGTGATATTTATATCTAGCAGTGCCGGAACGTGTTTGGAGACATCTACGCAGGATTCTACCTTGAAATACAAACTAGAGAGTCCTCCTATTATAGAAAAATATATTAGATCTGGATCTGACCCAATCGTCGAGTAGTCATCCTTCATCGTTTTCTGGTTATTTTCTTCGCTCTGTTGCTTTGCCTGGTGGTCCGTTTTCGAGCTAGGATTTCTCTGTCCACTTCGCATGCAGTATGATTGTCAGGATAGCTTCCCAGGCAGAGTGCACATTTTGCTGGGGTGTGTCAGGTGTGTGGCTTTCAGCACATTTGACGCATTTAAATTGCCTCATGCAGTTATTTTTCGAATGGCCATTGCTGGCATATTTGGCACTGGATAAATAACCTTAGGTTTTCAAGGATCCTGTATTTTAACTCGTTGGTGGTATACAGGTTGAATTTTTCAAGTGGGCGTGGATGGCCAAATCCGAAACTATGAGGACTGGCGAAAAGTAGGTACTCAAAGGAGTCGCGGGCTCGATTTTGATGAAAACTAAAACTGCATCATTGGATTTTTGAAAAATCAATATTTCTAGCCAGGAATCGAACCTGATTTTGAAAAAAAAACACTGTATTATTACACCATTCGATAGTGTCGTTAATATGGATCGAATTCTGGGAAGTAATTACATACGGCAAACTAAAGGTATTGGCTCATTTTTAACAAAATACTTTTTTTATTCTTCTTATGTTACCTACCTCATCATCATCTGCCTAACCTTTGCCCAACTATGTTGGGGTCGGCTTCCAGTCTTACCGGATGCAGCTGAATACCAGTATTTTACATGGAGCGACTGCCTATCTGGCCTCCACAACCCAGTTACTGGGTAATACGATAGGTACCCCTTCCCCTTGGTAGGACGGGTTGTCAGACCTTCGAGCTTCTGACTACCCGTAACGACTGTCAAAGATCCAGGAATGACAGCCGGGACCAACGGCTTAACATGCTTTCCGAGACATGGAGGGGTATCTGTATGTAAAGATGGTCACATTGCCCATCCACAGACCAACCGCGGCAAGCGTAGCTTAACCTGATGGATTGATCTGTGCGACTGTTATTATTTAGCCGGGCCAGGGTTATGTTACCTACCTACTAAACCTTAACTGATTAATTGTTCAAAATGATGACCATTGTTTTCAATACATAGCTGGATTCGACGTCTCAAGGATTGCACTGCATTCAGCATTACAATATAATTGATTCCATTAGAATATTTTCCAAAGATCGTAATAGAAATTGAGTATTGAATTTAGAACATATAATGTTGTGAAGGTGACTGCGCTGTGAGCATCATTTCGAACAAGGTACGTAATGTAGAAGGTATCAACATAACAACATAATCAGCCTATAATGTTCCCACTGCTGGGACGCAGGCCTCCTCTCGGTAAGAGGGAATAATGTAGAAGGTATGAATGCTTTAAAATAAGAAGATATTTATTAAAATTAAACATTTTCCTTGAGTTTGCCGTATATTATTACTTCCCAGAATTTGATCCTTATTAGGGACACTATCGAATGGTGTAATAATACAGTGTGTTCTTTTTTTTTCAAAATCAACAGGTTCGATTCCTGGCTAGAAATATTGATTTTTCAAAAATCCAATGATGCAGTTTTAGTTTTCATCAAAATCGAGCCCGCGACTCCTTTGAGTACTTTTCGCTATTACTCATAGTTTAGAATTTGGCCATCCACGCCCACTTGGAAAATTCACCCTGTATATGCTTATTTGCTTTATTATTTGGCCCGTGTTCGATATTAATAATGCATTGCCTAGCTGACCGTGTGGCTTCTATTTCCTCAACGATTGCGCTATGAGAGATCGTATAGTGGTGATTTTTAACAACAATCCTATAGCTTTTGGTGTTCCTTGGGTAAAGGTGTGGCCGATGAGACCTTTTACTCTTATTACTCCTATGGTGTCCTTGTTTTCTTCTGGGCAACTTAAGAGGATGCATAGAAGATTTTTGTTTAAATCATGGTGGTCGTGCTGAAGGGAGCGTGATTACCGCCGAACCACCTTCAAAGTTGACGGCACGGTTGGCGCAGTGGTTAAGCGAGTGACTGCTGCGCTGCGTGTCGTGGGTTCGATTCCCGCACGGAACAAATATTTGTATGACCTACAAGTAGTTGTTCCGGGTCTGGCTGTTTGTGTATGTGAGTTTAAATGTTTGTAAACGCACCCACAATACAGGAGAAATTCCTAGTGTGGGGCAACGTTTTTTTTTTTTTTTTTTAAATCCATTTTCTCTAAAACTACTAAGGTACCTACCAATTTTGTTGTTCGAGTACTAATTAGTACCAATGTGTACTAATTACTAACCAAATATGGAAGCGATTGGCGTTGGTGGGGCGGCGGTAGTCACGGACTCAAAGGGAATTTCGCTGATTGACTACAAAAAAAAAAAGGTGAAACCATAAACGCAGCATCCTACGCGTCCACTTTACGAAATTTACGGGAAGCTATTAAAGAAAAAAACCGGCCAAGTGCGAGTCGGACTCGCACACGAAGGGTTCCGTACCACCGTACAATATATATGTCGGATCAAGAGTAGGTTTTTGGCGTCTCGTTATCATCAGCCATATTTGATTAACTACTATGGGTAGTGTTGGTTATTGCGCCATAGAAAAACCGTTTGCAGTTCAAATCAAATTATAATATCACGAATAAATTAATCACACTAGCATATCACACACTGTAGGTACACGACACAACTAGATACACAGTAAAATAATTATGTACAGTAAAAAAGTAATTGCGAACAAATCGTAGGATCGATTATGTTCGTATAGTGACAGAGCCACCCAAATGCATTTTAGTAAACCGACAGATTTGTCGGGAGCTAGTTCTCTGTCTGGAGTCGAGTCCAAAGACCGACTGACTCTAGCACAAACGAGTGCGCTGTTATAAAGAGTTTGTCCCCACCATGCACTCGCCCCACAACAACTGTCAAATGGCGTACGGAAATACGTCATCGTGTTTACTTGATACAAAATACTAAAATGTGCTAAATCTAATAAGACTTACAGTTAAAGTAATCGAATAATACAACAAGAATAATTGTCTTAAATAAACAATAGTGATTTCACAAAATCATTTTAAAATCAAAGTAACATGTCATCAATTATTTTGAACAAAACCATCGGTTACAATTATCAAAATAAGTTGCTAAAATCAATTAGCGCGTACACTGAGTACTCAATAAATTATGTTCCGATTTATTAGACAATAATGGATAGTTAAATAAAATGTTTTTATTTGAGTTGATTGAATGAAAGGTAAGTTGCGGTTTACGATTTATGACGTATTAAAAAATCTACTTACTAGATCTCGTTCAAACCAATTGTCGGTGGAAGTTTACATGGTAATGTACAGCATGTATTTTTTTTTTAGTTTTATCATTCTCTTATTTTAATTTTACCACTTTGGAAGTGTCTCTCGCGCAAACTATTCAGTTTTAAAATAAAATGATCGTAGAAAACTCAATATCATTTTTGAAGACCTATCCATAGATACCCCACACGTATGGGTTTGATGAAAAAAAAAAATGATTGAGTTTCAGTTCTAAGTATGGAGAACCCCCAAATTTTTGTTTTTTTGTTCTATTTTTGTATGAAAATCTTAAGGTGAATGCGTAGTGGTAGCCCGCGAAATTCAAGTTTTCTTACTTTTTTTGCAATTTGCAGGTCAGTGTCAGGTTGTATCTTGATAAAAATTTGATTCGCGACTATAATAGACATGTATTTACAGAATTATAGTCATTAGAATCATTAATATATCTCTTTAAGTTAGATTTCTACCATAAACACTTTTCCATACGAGATTTGTTCTTAACGGTAGAAATCTAACTCAGAAAGATGTATTAATGATTCTGATGATTATAATTTTGTAAATACGTACCTGTTATAGTCGCGAATCAAATTTTGATCAAGATAAAACCTGACACTGACCTAAAAATTGCAAAAAACGTAAGAAAATTTGAATTTCGCGGGCTACCACTGCGCATTCACCTTAATGCGGTTTACAGAATACATCTACTTGCCAAGTTTCAACAGTGTATAGTTTCGGAAAAAAGTGGCTGTGACACGGACGGACACAAAGACAGACATGACGAATTCATAAGAGTTGCGTTTTTTGCCATTTGGCTACGGAACCCTAAAAAACCTTCGTGGGAAACGATTTTCCAACGATAAAGAGCTCAAGGCGGCAATAAATGCCATTTTTCAGAGAAAGAGGAAAGTTATTTTTTACAGGGTATTGAAAAGTTAATTTCGAGATGTAATAAATGCATTGGGGTAATGGGGGATTTACATTGAAAAATAAAAATTATTTTAATTGAAGTCGTCGAAGAACGTCTTTTTTCATGCCGATACCCAGAATCCATTGAACGCCCCTCGTATGTTGAGATTCAGTGGCAGGTTTTGGGGCATAGTCCGCTTTATGGCTGTCGTTGTTAGTGTCGGACAGTGAGGACGATCTGGGTCTGTTGAACAGACCAGGATGATATATTTACCGAGTAAAAATTTTATTAAGTGCGTTCCAATTCATGATGGTAGTAATTATGAATGGCAACACTACTTTTCGTCGTAAAATAAAAATTTCTCCATGCCTCGGAAAGCACGTTTTCGTGGATCTTTGACAGTCGTTACGTCGGTCGTCAGAAGCCCGAAAGTCTGACAACCAGCCTTACCAAGGGGTATCGTATTAGGTACCTAGTAACTGGGTTGAGGAGGTCAAATATTCAGTCGCTCCATGTAAAATACTGGTATTCAGCTGCATCTTGTTAGGGTGGAAGCCGACCCCAACATAGTTCTGAAAAGGTTAGGTGGATTGATTGGCGTGGGTCGAAAAAACTTTGGAAACTAGACCGTCACTTATGTGTATTTTTATTTATTCTAACTAGTTCAATATGAGGTACTGATTGATCCATTACATTATAATATTCTTAAGAGAGCTGATGAACCTGAGCATTCTCTTGTATCACGAGCGTATGTTAGCCCAGGAAATTAGATTAAAAACAGTTACCTATGCGAAAAAAATCCTAATAAAGATTTCTCACCTTGACTATAAATGTAGAGTTTGTAAACTCGGGAGCTAAGTAATTAACATTTTAACTCGCTACTCGAATCGGAAAGGATACGAACGGATGCGGCGACAGCCGTACGCGTCCGGCAGGATGTCGACGCATATGATCGGCTCCGTACCGTCGCGCGCCTAGACAAATAGTTTAATTCCTATCGTGTTGACCTTGACATGTTCTACACACGACGACAGCCGAAAGGATTCGATCGGATACTACGACAGGCGAACGGAGCCGATTCCGTGTCACAGCATACTTTCGGCTACGATTGCGTGTCGCGGAAGACTAGGGAATGCAATCCGGATTATCCGTAATCCGAAAAATCCGGATATCCGCACATTTTTACTTGACATCCAAATCCGGATTTGAAAATCGCATCCGGATTTTTTGAATAATATGAAATTGTAACAAAAAAAATCGAAACGAGTTCGCTGTTCGCGCTTCGCGTCTCGCGAGTTTCGAGTCTATCGGCTCTGGGAGGAGCGAGCGGGGCGGGGTGTACTATGCCAAATCGAATGCCAAATAATCGAATATCAATTGATCGACCACTATAAATCGGATTATCATCCCTTTTGCCTCTTTTTGTGGTGTAGGTCTTCCCAATCCTTTTTTTTTATGGATGGGAAATCATCAAATGATCCCTCCCGCTCTGGGTGGAGCGGAAGGGAGTGTCAGACTCTTACTGACTAAAACCCATCCGTGTTCCTTCCCTAGCCCTTTATGTTCCGGGGTAGCGGTAACTCTTTCGGACAATCCCGCACCCCCGGCAGGCTTCGGCCCTGGCAGGCCCCTTCCTTTCTGCTGACATCTCTTTTGAGGCGCGCGTGGAACACGTACGCGCCGTCCGGCACGGGCCTGGTCCTGAACGGACGGTGAGCTACCCATTACTCTCCGTCCGCAGGCCCGCGCCTACGGTGGCCGGGAGTCGTCATGCGGCTCGCGACACCCGGAGCGTCTCCCGCGGCGGCTGGGACGTGAGGCTCTCTCCCTCAGGTCTTCCCAATCCTGCGTTTGCTTTTTCAATTGTCCTATTTGTTATAGCTTGCTCCTTAACTAAAAATTCTATGGTAGCATAAAGACCCCGTTTGTTCTTGCTCAAGCAACGTGTTCTATCTTCTGTGCCATCCTTAAATGTTGTTTTGAGTTCTAGGAAAATCCAGTGTATTATTTTGAGACACAGACCACAGTGAAGGTGGAAACTTAGGTGATTAGATTCCCGTCTCACGAGAATGAATATTTCCCCAAAAATAATATTTTACAAACAAGAAAAGTATTCCGTATATGTATATTGATATTTCGATAGAATGAATATGCGATGCCTTGAAGGCTCGATCAAACAAACATTTGATATTTTGAACACTCACTCAATGTATTGAATGTACGATATATTGAATGTTCGATTCATTAACCATTCGATATTAAGAACGTTCGAGTATTTAAACGTTCGATTTATAATGGTCGATCAATTAATATCGTTACTTACCGTTATCGTTTACTTTAATTTAGGCGGTGTTTTTATTGTTTTTGTGCTCACACCTTAAATAACTATTATAAGTCTATACGTGAGGATTTGTAATTGGCTTTCTGGTGACTATGGTTTTCTTTTTTGTTTGTTTTTATTAGCTGTAAGTCCTCCATGTACTAAAATAAATAAATAATAAATAAAATATAGATTTTAAAATCCGTTCCGATCCGATGCGATGCGAGCCGGTTGGTGGAAATCATTAAAAAATAATTAAAATCCGACTACTGAAAACCTTCCCGTGGTCGCACGCCGCTGTACTAACATACAAAGCTATAGTAGCATGCGACCGAGTGGAGGCCTGTGTCCCAGTTGTGGAAACATTATGGTTGATTATGTTGTGTTATTGACAGCTGCCATTTTTCTTTGATTTTTCACTCAATATTTGTAATGCCTAAAGTTAATCCAGAGCAGTGGTGGCCAGGTAACGGCCCCGACTTGTAGCTCGTGAGTACGAAGTACGAACCCAGTCAGGCGCGTTACTTTGTGTAATTTATTTCATCATCACTGCTCTTAAACGGTGAAGGAAAATATTGTGAGGAAACCGGAATGTCCTAGAACCAAAAAGTTCGAAGACATGTCTTGTGACATCTACCAATTCGCATTGGGCGCGCGTGGTGAGTTATGGCTCACTCCCTCTCAAAAAGAGAGGAGGCCTGTGTCCCAGCAGTGGGAACATTATGAGCTGATTGTTAAAGTTAATCCCGGTGAGTAATTTTAACTAGGATTTATATCGCAGACGAATTCTTATTTTCACTGGGCTATCGTGTGAGCTTTTAGTCGTAATGTAACACTCGTAACATGTGTGCGTGCACACACAAGTGAATGCTTAGATTTATCAGCACGAGTTCTTGCAATAAAAGCACTGACATAGTCGTGCGCGGTCTACAGCGGGCGGCGCGCGGCGGGGGAGCCACTCAGACGACGAGCGCAAGCCGACGCTTCTGGACGACGACATGTGCAGCGAGGGTTCCGCGCCCGCGCCCGACGCGCCGCGCCTCGCCACCGAGGAGCTGCTGGCCGAGGCCGCCATGCGCAGCGCGCTGGCGGCCGAGAAGCAGGCCGAGGCCGTCGCGCAGGCCGTGGACCTGCTGCGCGACCTTCTGGCGCTGCTGCGCGAGCGCCACGCGCCGCCCGCGCCGCACGCGCAGCACGCGCCGCACGAGCACCTGGCGCCCATGCAGCACCACCACCACCGCCTGTGAGCTAGCGGCGCGCGCGCTCGGCCGCGCGCTCCGGCGGGCGCAGGCCCACCAGCGCCGCCACGCGCTCGTACACGCGGTCGGCGCGGGGCCGGGCGCGCGCGGCGCCGTGGCGCAGCACGTCGCGCAGGTGCTGCGGACGCGCGCGCAGGCGCGAGGCGCGCTCGCGCAGGGGCGCCAGCGCGCGCTGCAGGGCGCCGGCCACGACGCGCTTGTACTGCGCCGTGGAGAGCCCTTCGGCCTCCAGCACGGCCTCCTCGGGCAGCTTGTCGTCGGCGAGGCAGTGGATGGTCACCAGGTTGGACACGCCGGGCCGAGTCTCCGGGTCGAAGCTCACCTGTGTGCATTGACGGTTTGCGTTCGAGCTGCGGTGCAGTATGCGCTCTAGGTTTAGATTCATTCTGATCGTAGCGATCGCGACGCCTTTGCCTACAGTGATTCGAATTAGCAATGGCGGCCAATATTTTGTTTATTAATCCATGACCATTACATCCAATTGCGCCGCATAGCGTCGCGGTCGCCACCGTTCGAATACTTCTTATCGCAGTAGTGCATCTAATTTTAGCAAGATGAGTGACTCACTTATATTGCAAAAAGACAATAATTAAAAATCAATTTACGTCAGTGGTATATATATAAAGGTTTTTTGAAGTACAAACTATTTTAATTCACCCTTCTTTTTCATTCACTCCTATTAATTGTTAGAACTTAGAAAAAATAAGCAATGCTATAAGCGCTCGTTCAGACACGGGGAAACCGCGCGGTTACGTCCGAATACGAAGGCAGAAATAGCAAAAGACCAAGGTCCACACTTTGAAAGCTCACTAGCGACCCCCCTGAGCCCTAATTACCAAATCAAGTTACTACCAATCAGACTTTTAAGTAATATAATAGACATCGTAGCCCCCAATTTAACTGTTACTATTAATAAATGTGTTGATTTAGGAACTTTTCCTGAGCCCTGATTCACAACCATACGACAGGCTATCGTATCGAAAACCTGACATTTCGTAACCTGACATTTCGTAACCTGATTTGACTTGCCCTCAACAGCAAATAGCTGTTGGAAGAATAGCGGGTGTCTATTTGATTTAAACTGACAAAATTTTCGGGTTTTGGACTTGTGAACACCGTTTAGAAGACTCCTACGATAACAATGATTAATGTTCGATACGATACGGAAGCGTATCGAGTGTTTGTGAATAGCTATGCTGGTGTGTTCCTCTGTGGCCAGACCACAGTTTAGTACTCAGATGCTATAGTTCGAAATTACCTACCTAAAGTCTACTTTCATCGGAATATACATATATATATTTTTAGTATCTCAAAAGATATCTTTTTAATTAACAATTTATGTGGTCCGGCCGCTAGGCAGTGCTCTCTGGCCGCGCCACCTCAAATTAAATAGAGTATAATGAACTATTAATAAATCAATATCCCGAAAAAACTACCTAAAGAGTACATTGCATACGACAAATATGGTCCAATAAACCCCTTTGGTTAAGTAGTTATTGGTCGAAGGGTGTGGTCCGGCTGGAAGGTATACTCTGCAGCAAGTCAATTTTGCAATATTTAATATTAACTACCCATAAATCAATTTATATATATCTTACCTGCATTTAGCAAAATATTTTAAAATTAATACTCAAGCAGTTGCTATGACATTTTAATTTAAATAGCTTTCTTTATAATGAACATTATGGCTTTACAAAAGGTCGTTCAACTACAGATGCGGGTGTTGCTCTGCTGAGACACATATTTAACGCATGGGGTAACTCGCAAAATGCTATTGGAGTTTTCTGTGATCTCTCCAAAGCATTTGATTGCGTGCACCGTGACACGATTTTGTGTCCGTTACCCCAGCCAGATGTTGTCGAAAATGGTCATTTGAATCTTATAGATAATTAGTTTTGCGGTTTCTGTAATTGTTGCACACATTTTTAAATTTGTTGCGCTTATAGTTTTTTAATTATTTCACAAAAACATATCCTGCTGGGGTAACGTTACCCCAGCCAGATCTTTTTCTTTCTAATGGGAATATTTAAATAAATACTAGCTATACAATTAGTTGTCTATATGAAGTAAATGTTGTGCCTTATTTTGTATTTGTACTTTCTTCGGTTGCGAAGTTATTCGAGATTTTGCTGGGGTAACGTTTTTGGTTTTGCTAGATCTTTGAAACGGTTTAGCGGATTCTTATCATATTTTGTACATGACTTCTTAGGAATTAGTTTAAATTTGTTCTGCAATAAAAAACCCAAAATAATGCATAGCTTAAAGGTTATTTCATTAAATAGATAAACACTTCAATTGGTCCCAGCACTCTCAATAAGAGGTTTAAAGACTTACTTTAAACGTTATTTTGAAGCTTGTAATTGCCTTCAAATGTATCTGAAGTTTCATTAGTATCCTGTAAGTATTTAACAAGTTATGATGATATTCAGTTCTTCACGAGCACGGTCATGATGCGTGCGGTGTTTTTTGGCCACTGATAAGCCTGTTTATGGATATATGAACTGAATGTTATGTCAATAATTAGTTGTTTAGTTCAGTTGTATATCAGTAAAATTTCAGCGTAATACATTGGATAATTAATGAGATAATACGATTAAAGTCATTAGGAAGTGAATGACCGTGGTAACCCGACCAAGTTTAGGTGGTTACGAAAAAGCGAAAACGTAGAACATTATGCTATCTTTTGAAATGTTTAGTATAATACACCTTACAATTTTGGTACAGACGCGTACACTGTTATATACATAATAATATAATAATATCTGTACTATGAAAACATTATTATTATCTTCCAGTTGCACATATTTTCACCGATAACACGTGTTCGGTGGGACGCGGGAGGGGTGGGGTGAAGGGGTAATTCATTGTTTGCATAACGCACTATACATGCTCCATAATCACATAATTCATCTTGTAGAGTGCGCGTGCGCTTCCGTAGTTCCGTTTCCTGTTTTTGCAAATATTTATCGAGTGCGTGAGAGCTATTTAATAAGTGTGGCGAATTACTGTTAAGGTGATTGGATACTGACACTTTTTCATACATTCTTTCGGGGTACAAATCTCGAAAAATAAACGATTTTTGCAGAATAAAAGCACGTATATTAAGTTGTTATGACTTATTATTGACGCATATCGACAAAAACCTATAAAAAAAACACTATTTCCAGGATATCTAGGCCTGACAAAATCGATAAATTTTTCTATGTGTGCGCGGCCGGAACACGCCCTCTGCAGGATATTTCAAAGAACTATCGAGAAGCAGAACACAAATTTTTGCTAAGGTTATCAACAACAATTGATCTTGCTCGTTAGATGGCGTTGTTTGTCAATGTCAAACAGGTTGGCCAATTTTATAATAAATCGTTGAATTATGCGTGTTTTTTTTGACAAGTTGCGAATCGTTGGTAGGTATGCAATATTTCTTACAAGGCTGGCGCGGTGGCTCTGCCCGCGCAGTTATATATTAAATCAATTTATCAATTGAATCATGAAGTGAGAAAAAATGCTTTACCTACTTATTGATAGTATTTGCGATCTACCCTGGGTTCGATATTACTGTAATGAATGTATGTACCTACATACTAAGTTTATGTACCTAAGTACCTACATAAATGTAAGTACTAACTTACACTTGAACTGTCTTCGAGAAATTTTCTGAATTAAAAATCTTTCTGCATTAGGCTGGTAAGTACCTATTGAGAGAGCCCTTCCCAGTTCCCACTGTTCCCAGACCGTCTATCCTATCGTCAACGCGGGCATAGTCAAAAGCTTGTTCACAGAACACTATTACCTTTCCCTAGCGGAGCTAAGCTTGTTTTTGTTGTTCAATCCAGCGCATTGTTTGAAAAAGAGGCAAACCAAAAAGAGAGAGATAGCGCCTGAACGCTCGGTTGGCGTTCGGTTCGGGTTCGGTAACTTCCGCCGCTCACTCGCAGGCGGCAGCATGGACTTTGGGCGGCAGGCCCGGCCGGCACTATTGGCTATTGGAGCGCTTGGGTGAGTTGGGTGGGTTAGCCATTCATTCATGATGTCGCATCGCACCTCGCACGCGCCTCGCTACTTGGCCGCGCGCATAAATGCACTAGTTTTGTAAATTGCTCTGCATGCAGGTACATATAACTACATACCTATAGTACGGACGAAGCGCTTGGCCCCGCGCCGGGGAGATGTGTGTTTGAATTTTTATCAATCTAGGTACCTACCGAACTAGCGTTATTTTTGACTATATGGAAATTATTTATAATATACACAAATACTTTAGCTTTTTCATATTATGTTTGTTCCTAACTAATATTGTAAATGCGCAATTGACTTTGTTTGTTCCACTTTCACGCTAAAACGGCTGAGCTGAACGGATTTACTTAGATGAAATTTGGCACATGGGTAGACCATGACCTGCGGGGTAATTGCGTAACACACTATCAGTAGCAATGGCTTTCATTTTGACAGTTCAACAACATTCATTGCATCATTTACGTTTTTGAGCAAAAACATTTTTCGAACCATAGAAATGATATATGTTTCGAACATAGGTAATGCAAAGCAATGGATTAGCAATATTCTTCAAAATGATTCAGATTGAGATTGATAATGATTGTGTTACGTAGGTAATTAGAGTGCTGGGTTAGGATTACGACATAGGATACTTTTTATTCCGGTAGTACGATTCCGTGGGATAATCTCCGACATCCACGCGGGCGAAGCTGCGGGAAAAATCTAGTACCTCCATAAAGTACGAAAAAGTAAAAGTACCTAAATAATTTTATTCTACCTATGGAGTAGAGTAGCAGTACCTACCTAAATAAATTCTTAATTCCGCGTTCCGTTATCTAATCTCAACTTCTTCAATAGACGTATTGAAGAAGTTGAAATTAGGCAACGGACTTGTATAAAATGTAGGTACGTACCGTATATAAATGTAATACCTAGTACCTACTTGTACCGCGCAGTACCTACAGGCACAAAATATAGAGAGTACAGACTGCCATCCGCGCGAGACACGCGTAGCTGTGAAGTGCAAAAATGGAGTAACAAAAAAAAAAGTAATTATAAGTAACTGTTGAGTGGATGGTTGTTTAAATTCAACATTACGATGAATTATCGTTTTTTAAGCTACCAGTTGTTTCAGAGAGGTAAGTAGGCATTTGCTTGTATTTCGAATAGTTAGATAGGTACATAGGTAAGCGCCCCGGCCCCCGGCGCCGAGCCGTAAAAGCGAATATGACTTTGTGGCGTTGTAATATTTTTACAATTTATATTAGATATTTATTGTAGTACCTATAAGCTAAAAAATACGATCATTTCCTTTCTTGCTGTTTCATTCTCAACAATGAATCAAATAACTAGATACGAGTACCACTACTACACTAGTTTTTGTGTTTTTTGTTTTGTGTGTTTTTTGCCAAAGTTGACAACCCCAGCGCGACCGCCGAGCGTAGGTATGAAAAGTGCAAGTACCTACCAAATTACCTTTCTGTTTTGTGCGGTTGATCAAATAAAGTAATCTGAATACAGTCATTTATATTTACGGTACCTACTTTGAACAAAAAACATTTGTTGTTAATTTTTGTCTCTGTCTGTTTATTCCGGCTAATCTCCGAAACGGCTAGACTGATTTTGACGAGACTTCCACTGGCAGATAGCTGATGTTATAAGTTCCGCGAAAAAAAATAGGTGAAAATGAATGAAATTCAATACGTACAGACGCAAGTACATCAATCTACTACCGCGGTAATATTATGCGAGTCATACCTACGCGCCGCGAGTTCGGTTTACACTCGGTAAACAAACAGTCTCGAATGCTCCACAGTGACGAACGGACGCCGGACGATGTGATGGTTTTGTACGCAGTTACGAGCGTAGACCATATAGGTACATACCTACTGTTTGAAAAATTGTACAGAAGACCGAGGAGTACAGTCAGCCACTGTGTATGGCATTTGTGGACTACGAGAAAGCCTTCGATTCCATCGAAGTATGGGCAGTTCTGGCCTCTCTGCAATGATGTCGAATTGACTGGTGCTACATCGAAGTGTTGAGATGTTTGTATGATGCTGCAACGATGACTTTCCAGATCCAGGATCAGAAAACCAGCCCCATCCAACTGCTCAGGGGGGTGAGGCAGGGGGATGTCATATCCCCTAAATTGTTTACCAACGCCTTGGAAGACGTCTTCAAGACGCTGGATTGGACAGGGCATCAACATGAACGGCGAGTACATCTCACTTCTTCGATTTGCCGATTACGTCGTCATAATGGCAGAGACGCTGGAACAGCTAGACCAAATGCTGCACAGCCTAAATGGAGCCTCCCGGTGGCCTCAGCATGAATTTGGACAAGACAAAAGTCATGTATAATTCGCCGTTTTGCCGAGTCCAATCCACATCGAAGGGTCGCTTCTCGAAGTTGTGAAGGATTATGTCTGCCTAGGGCAAGTCATCCAGCTCGGTAGACACAACTTTAAGAAAGAGGCCGACAGAAGGATGCAGTTGGGTTGGGCAGAATTTGGAAAAATTCGTCGAGTCTTCTAGTCGCCTATCAACCTTAAGAAGACCTTAGTCTTCAACCAGTGCATTGTGAAATTATCCGGCAAAGAACCGGAGTTACCGACATAGCTTACAGAGTAAGCAAACTGAAGTGGCGGTGGGCTGGCCATGTTTGTCGAAAGACCGATGGCCGGTGGAGCAGACAAGTCCTGGAGTGAAGACCACGTATCGACAAGCGTAGTGTGGGACGCCCTCCAGCTAGATGGACGGACGACCTGCTACCAGCCATCCTGCGAAGATCGTCGCTCCACCTAGCCTGAGGCGTCCCACCTTACGTTTACCGATTAGCGGTCTCCACTCAAAAACACGTCTACCCCAACGGTCATCGGTTCTACGGCTAATATGGCCGGCCCATTGCGACTTCAGCTTGCTTATTCTGTGAGCTATGTCGACAACTTTGGTTCTCTGCCGGGTTACCTCGTTGCGGATTCGATCCCTCAGAGAGACTCCAAGCATAACCCGTTCCATAGCTCGCTGAGCGATCTTGAATTTATGGTCCAGCCGTACCGTGAGTGTCCACGTTTCGGCTCCGTACGTAAGTCATAACTGGCAGGAAGCACTGATTAAAGACCTTAGTCTTTAGGCTCTGTGGAATACGCGAGGAGAAAACCCGACGAAGTTTCCCAAACGCTGCCCAGCCCAGCTGAATTCTTCTGTTAGTCTCCCTCTCAAAGTTTTTCTTACCAAACTGCAGGTTGCCCGAGGTAAAGTATTCTTGAACAGCCTTGAGAGCACCGCCATTGACAGCAATCGGTCCCGGGGTAACGTGTTCGTTAAACATAACCTGGGTTTTGACCAAGTTCATCAGGCGACCAATGCGAACAGAAGAATCAACTAGGCCGTCAAGCATCTGCTGCAGGTCCTGCACCGATTCAGCCAGTATAACGATGTCATCTGCAAATCTCAGGTGTGAGATGTACTCGCCGTTGATGTTAATGCCGCGTCCTTCCTAGTTCAGCGTCATGAACACATCCTCCAGTGTGTTAGAGAACAACTTCGAGGAAATACGTCCCCTTGTCTCTCCCCTCGACGCAGGGGGATATGTTCAGTTCGCTGGTCCTGAGTTTGGACGGTCATTGTTGCGTCCTCATAAAGACATCTCAGCACTTGGATGAGTCAAAAGCTTTCTCATAGTCCACAAAGGCAAGACATAGGGGCCGATTATACTCTTCGGACTTCAGTATAATTTGTCGCACAGTGTGGATGTGGTCTATGGTGCTAAATCCTCCTCGAAACCCAGCCTGCTCCGAAGGCTAAAACTCGTCAAGTCTTCGCGACAGACGATTCGTCACGACTCTTGAAAACACTACATTCAATACGTAGCTAAGGAGTGAAATGGGTTTGTAGTTCTTTAGAAGGGACTTATCACCCTTCTTAAAGAAAAGAACAACCATGCTCCTTCGTCACGCTCCTGGAGTTCTCCCAGAGAACAGGACAGAGTTGAGGAGCTCCTGAAGCTCTTTCAGCACAGGACTTCTTCCCGCTTTCAGGAGCTGGGTCGTAATCCCGTCCTCACTAGGGGCTTTTCCATTTTTAAGCTATTTAAGAGCCGCCTCGATTTCATCTTGGCTGACTTCTGGCAGGTCTTAAGTGAAATGGCGGGTTAGAGTGGCTCTGGAATCCACATTTTCGGGATCAGGCCGAGATACACGCGAAGTGTATAATTGGCAATTAAAGTTTTCGACTTCCGAAAGGATCTCCGGCTTCGAACGACGATATCCCCACTAGATTTAGTCAACTTCGTCAGGTGGCTCGCAAGTGATTAGACGAACACTTTCGACTCCCGATGTTCCTGAATCTCTTACTCTATAGAGTGTGTATTGGAGCGTCGGAGGTAGCTTCACTACGAGGTACGCAACCCTGTTCGACACACTGGAGACTTCCACAACGTTGTCACAAGGGGATTTATTTACCAAGAACCCGACTCCGCCTTGGGATAGCTGGTCTTCCTCTCGAAAATACATGAGGTGATCCGATTCAAAGGTTATTGTGTCCTCCCCCTCTCTTCGGACTTCACTCAACCCAAGAATGTGCCACCTTATTTTCCCGAGTTCTTCTTCGAGCTGCACTATGTGTTCGTCGAGCCGTAACGTGCGTCCTTTCTTAATTTGCCAGTTTCGGGTAGCTTGATGTGCTGGCGTCTGTACATAGTAACATTTGGAATAAATGTTTGCCATTTAGAATCTCCATTACATGTGCGAAATTTCTATCGATATGTTTTCTTTACTTTTTAATAAGTATATGAGTATATTATGAACGGCCAAAGTTCAGTTAGGTACAAATTGTGCAAAAAAGCAGATTTTTGGAGGCTTATACTGAATTTGATTCTCCAAATTTTTATTTTTTGCTTTGATAGAAACCTAGATAAGTACCTACAACGCACAAGATACCTATTAATTCAAAAAATTCATAGAAAGATGGGTAAAAACGCTATAATCACGTAGAGTACGAGCGCGGCGTTTGTATGAAAAGTACCTATGACTGGCTATGACGGGTTGGCCGCTCTACATTTTCTAACACGATTACCTGCTAATCCATGGTCTACCAACCCGCACTGGGCCCACGTGGTGGATTACGCGATGGTCTAGGGTTGAAGAATCCATAAAGTTAGTATTACTAGCCAGAAGTCCATGTATGCGGCGCGGCGGAGGAGGTCCGAGGTAGGTACTTATGTAAACTATTTTTTTTCCTAAGCTACGATTCACCGATTCACAAGAATTAAAATCAATTAGGTACCTTCGCGAAGGTACCTAATTGATTTTAATTCTTGTGAAACCAACATTCAAATCCAAAAAGTAGTACAGGTTCGAATACATACTCGTAGCTTAGGTAGGTACGATTTGTTTTTTCATTATAATTGTGCTTTTCAGTATTATTAGCACACAAAGTGCGTCAAGTTCAAGGTCATTCTCAACTAGCGAGGCGCCTCGCCTACTGAAGACCATTCGTTCAGAAACTTTACTGCAAAACTAATTCAAATAACAATATTTTTATAATATATTCAATAAGTAGGTAGGTACAAGCAATACGAAAACGCTAATTTCATAAATATAAATAAATGTTTAGCGAACTGTGAAGCCACGAACAGGCCAGTAGGTACCTACTACGTCTTTTTGATTTTTGAACGTACTACTATATTGTGCCTTGTTGTGAACTACATTAGATACGTGAAACGTGCAGTGTGCTCCACCTAAATATATTTCCCTTAATTATTATAGTAAAGTTTATTAGGGTAGGAAATATTTTATTATGAACAAGTTATAATAACATTCGCATGATGTCGACGATGATGTACATTAGATACGTTGTGCATTTCATGTAGATCAAAATTGCCCTTTACAGCATAATTATCATTAAAATGTATATATTAGAACATATCAGAGATTTAAAAAGCGGGGGCAGAGCGGCTGGCGGGGTGGTACGAAGTTCACCGAGGTCAGCTAGTATATAATATAATAATAATTACACATAAAAATTGTTTTTTTAGGAAAAAACTGAAAAAGTGGCAGATCAAAAATCAGAGGTTGGCAGCACTCGTTGGTTGACATATTCAAATATTTATGGTCTGCTCTAGTATAATAATAATAGCTCTATGGGTCTGTGGTTACCCGTTGCTTTACTTGCACTGCACACGCCACGGCCACGCAGTACACCACGGCTTATTGGACGATGATAATTATATGGTGCTTTCCATTCCTACTAATTATACGAATTTTTTTAAGTATTTCTTTTCTAAGATACATTTGCTGTTGTGTTTCATTATTATTTTTGATTACAGATTGAATTGCAACTATGCCTAAGATAAACCAGACTAGCAAACCAGCGTACAAGCGACACGCGTATTCGGGGCCACGGAAATCACGGAAGAAGGTGTATTCAGCATTCAAAATGCATAATGGAGATTGTGGTGATAAATTCTAGTGAGTAAATTAGATTCCTATAAGATTTTGAGTCAGATTTACGTAAGTGTAATATGAGTGTAGTAGATTCGATATTCATGGCAATCATGGCTCGCATTGTCTTCGTTTGCCGCCATTTTATCTTTACTATGAAAAAATTAAATGTTTAGTTTACGAATAGTATTACATATTGAGAGTATATTTTAACGAATTGCAGCCGGCCGGAAGCATGGCGTTACAAGAAACAGAAGGAACTAGATCAAACCACGGGCTGCCTTATGGAAAGGTACAGACCTATCAATATTTTTCTGTTCTCGACATTGTTTTTAGTACCTACCTACCTAACTGTATTTCATTTATTTATCTTTTATTTCAGCCCACACACAACTCAAGATCATCATCAGTTGTTCAACCTTTCCACAGCTCAAGATAAGCCCGAAGTAAAAACCTATTCGCGGACTATACCAAAAATTCGTTACGAAGCTACAGCCTGCAGCTCTAACTGTAATGCAGTTGAATCTGTTAGCGAGCAAGAAGAGACTATTGATATCGATTGGCCACAACCCGATCCAGACACTGAAGCTTATCAACTAACTGTGGAAAGATGTTCAAGTGACAACTTATCCGGTTTGTCAGGGTACCGTATTGTTGACTTGAAACATGTGATCAAATGGGCATTTCAAATGGAAAAACATCGTCAGTCTTGTGAATCATCTCAAATTGAGTATGTTTGTGAACAAAGGAAAGGATTCCACAGTGTGTTAACATTTAAATGTAGCATGTGTAATGAAACATGGCAACAAACTACAGAGAAGGAACAGAAAATTAACACCGCATTCGTATGGGCAACTGTGACTGCTGGGAGTTACTACACGCAAGCAGCACATATCACAAGTCTAATGGATATACCTACAATGACAGGAAAGTCATTCCATTCAATTGAAAAACAATTGGGCTTTGTATGGTATGAACATTTGACTGAAGAAATAAAGAAAGCCGGTGAGCAAGAAAGGTCCATTGCTATTGAAAAAGGAAATGTTTCTTCAGATGGTATTCCATACACTACTGTATATGTAGACGGAGGATGGTTGAAGAGGTCATACGGTCACAACTTTGATTCTTCATCTGGAATGGTAAGTCCCGACTGGATACCATACTTTTGCTTGATAATAGTGTTGAAATGAAGTTTGTTTTTGACAAAACCTTTTATTTTAGGCCTGCATTATTGGAAAGGAGACCAAGAAATGTCTTTATCTTGGTGTCAGGAATAAATATTGTTATACATGCCAGTATTATGAGCGAACAGGTATAGACCCAAAGAGTCATGGTTGCTGCAAAAACTTTACTGGGACATCTACTGCAATGGAATCTGATATAATTGTTGAAGGCTTTCAACGGAGTGAGAAAATGCATAAGCTTCGGTATCTTCATTTTATAGGAGATGGGGATTCTTCAGTGTTTGCAAATTTAAAAGAAAAGGTGTCATATGGAAACCAAATAAAGAAAATTGAATGCAAGAATCATGTTATAAAAAACTACACAAGTGCACTCTATAAGGTAAACAGCCCCTTATCAATTTTATATATAATTTATACATAAAAAATATTAATAAAGTAGGATTTAGCAACTATAAAAGAAATGTTTCTCCCTTTTGTTTATATTTGTATGTGAATATATTTTTTTGTAAAGATTTTAGGTAATACTAAACTCCCTCTTTACGGACGAAATATTTTGAAGCCCAAGTTAATGAAATTAACACTAGTTGCACGAAAAATTATAATTTACAATAGCAGTCAGCCGGGATCAATGGCTGATGATTTAAGGAATGTTCCGCTTCATGTATTTGGACAACATGAAAAATGTAAGGAATATTATTGTTCAGTGAAGAAATTACCACCTGGTGAGAATAAACAGCAAGACAACCAGGTAGAAATCCTAAGAAATACAGCACCAGAGGTCTGGGCTCTTATTTATGCTGCAAATGAAAGAATTGCTTTGAAAGCTGGACGGTTGTCTAACGAGACAACAAATGTTGCAGAAAATTTTATGAGTGTGATTAATAAATTCAATTGTGGAAAACGACTCAGTCTTGGAAAAGGAGGCTCTTATCAGCGTCGTGTCCATATAGCAGGTAAATAAGTTATTTCATAGATATTTTAAAACAATAATTATGTGACATCTCCAGCGACCTATACTGGACCCACATGGTGGACTATGACATCATCTCTCTGTAACAAAAGAGGCCAGGGAGAGGAGAGAGGAAGTTCTATAATCAAGTCACATAGACTTGATTATAGAACTTTCAATAAAAACTTATGTTAAAAATAGCTATGTGACTATGATTTGGCTTTTTCAGGATTGTCACATTCAGTAGGACACAAATGGCATCAAACTGCATGGAAAAAACAAACTTCACAGAGCCCTGGACAACATTTTAAAAAATATATCCTTCAACAAGAGAAAAGTAGATTGCGTCAACGGGCAATGAATCGAAAACGGCTTTTTACTGAAAAAACTAAAACTCAACCTGATAAGGACTATGGCCCAGAAGCAAGTGACCCTGTCGATATTGATGAGGTAGAATTAAACAGGCAATGTGAATTGAAATTGCTTGAATTTCAAGAAGAGCCACAACAAATAGTACATATTGAAAAGGCGACTTTGGGGCAACATGATAATGACACGTATGTGACATACAGATCTGATCGTCTGACAGCAAGCCAGTTTGGAATGGTAAGATATTAGCAATCCTGTAATTTTTTCTTACTTTCTATGAAGCCACAGTACAAAACAGTACATGAATATGGTGTTGTTTATTTCAGGTTTGCAAGCGTCGTAATGCCACACCATGTCACAATCATGTGAAATGCATTCTCTACAAAAATGATATTTGTACTAAAGATATGATGTATGGACAGCAAAACGAACATGTTGCAAAGAGCATGTTCATGCAACAATATGGCAAGACTGTCAGGTTATCGGGTCTTTTTATTGATGAAGAATTTGGATTCTTAGCAGCTAGCCCTGATGGTAAGTTTATTTCAATAATAAAAATATATAAATAACTAGTTTTCGCCTGCGGTTCCGCCCCCGTGGATGTCTGGGATGAAAAGTATCCTGTCCTTCTTCAAGGTCCAATCTATCAACAGATAAGTTTCTTTCGCATTTATAATAATTATGGACGTATGTTACAAAAACGTTTTGTTTGTTACAGGTATTATAGAAGCAGAAAATGCTATTGTAGAGATAAAATGTTTTCCTTCTTTGGAAAGGAAATCTCAAAATATTAGAGCAGCATCAGGAAATAGAAATTTTCCTATTCATCTGGAAAATGATGTTTTAGTTATGAACAAAAAACATAATTATTATTATCAAGTAAGTAACAAATAGGTACCTACTATTATATCTTTGTTCATGTATAAAAAAATTATGTTTCTCGGAATATTTATTTAAATTGCTATGATTCTAGGTCCAGGGTCAATTGCGAATTACCAAAATGAATAAATGTTACTTCATTTGCTTCATATCTGTCACCCAACCATTGACTGTCATAGAAGTCAACCGGGATGAGGAATTTATCAGTACTATGATGCCGAAGTTAGTTACTTTTTTCAAAACATGTGTACTGCCAGAAATTATTTTGAGACGCATTCGGAAAAATGCTAAATGTCTAGACATCAAGGAATTAAAAGGTATGAATAATATAACTTACTTATTTTTTGGTTCTGAGGTTCGGGTTCAGTATAGAATAGTCTAAAGAAATTGTGTAAATTCATTTGTTGTAGCGAAAACTGCGGCTTCCAGCACTTGATCATGGCATTCGGATGGAAAGGAATGTAACACACGATGGAAGTAAAAAGTGACAAGCAGAAGATGGATACGGCAACAAACAGCAGCGTGTAGAACAGAAGATATTTTTACTGTAATAATTTTAAATTCATGTATTTTTGTACGTAGCAATGTATAGATTAATTAATAATAATTGTGTTATTTGTTAGGGCAGTGGTGGTCAAGTGGTAACGGCCGCGGCTTACGAGTTGTAGGTCGTAGGTTCGAATCCAGACAGGCGCTTTACTTTGTGTAAATTATTTCATCTCCACTGCTCTCAAAACGGTGAAGGAAAACATCGTGAGGAAACCGGCATGTCCTAGAACCAAAAATTCGAAGACATGTGACATCTGCCAACCCGCACTAGGCCTGCGTGGTAGATTATGGCCCACTTACTGTCACTGAGAGGAGGCCTGTGTCCCAGCAGTGGGAACATTATAGGCTGATTATGATGATTTATTTATTAGTTCATAAGATTTTTCATTATAGATATTTTCACTTGTGTATTTAGGTACCAGTTAGAAGTTCAAAATTGTGTAAGTAGGTATTCTTGAAACTATGTTAGGTTAGCAAGCTACTTATGTGTTATTGTGTAAGATAGGTACTTATGTTTCGAGGTGTGATGTTTTGTACGTAGCAATGTATAGATTAATTAATAATAATTGTGTTATTTATTTGTTAGAGCAGTGGTGGTCAAGTGGTAACGGCCGCGGCTTACGAGTTGTAGGTCGTAGGTTCGAATCCAGACAGGCGCTTTACTTTGTGTAAATTATTTCGTCTCCACTGCTCTCAAAACGGTGAAGGAAAACATCGTGAGGAAACCGGCATGTCCTAGAACCAAAAATTCGAAGACATGTGACATCTGCCAACACGCACTAGGCCTGTGTGGTAGATTATGGCCTACTCCCTGTCACTGAGAGGAGGCCTGTGTCCCAGCAGTGGGAACATTATAGGCTAATTATGATGATTTATTTATTAGTTCATAAGATTTTTCACTGTAGATATTTTCACTTGTGTATTTAGGTACCAGCTAGAAGTTCAAAATTGTGCAAGTAGGTAAGTATTCTTGAAACTATGTTAGGTTAGCAAGCTACTTATGCGTTATTGTGTAAGATAGGTACTTATGTTTCGATGTGTGATGTTTTGTACGTAGCAATGTATTATAGTTTGTGTTATTTGTTAAAAATATCCATTTTAATTCTTTTTAACTATTGTGGTACAGTACCTAATTGTATTTTAGGTGCATCGTCTTCATATATATTTAGTTATATAATTAATGTATACAAAATATTGTAAAACATTTTAAAAGAGTAACGGTGGAGTTTCTTGCCCATTCTTCTCCATACGAAAACTACCTTTTGGAAGGGGCGACTAGAATCAATTCTTTCTATTTGAAATAAAAATGGTTTGACTTTGACTGTGAGTCTATTATTTTATGACAAAACCAAATTTAGATTCTGTCAGTATGTGTTTATGTTACTGACATTATCTTAATTTGGTTTAAACACAAATAAACCTATTTACAGCTTACAATAATTAAGTCCAATACCCGTAATACCTAATATATCTATAGTTGGATAATTTGTGGTGTTGAAAGTGGCCAATCTAAACAAAATAAAAGTACAATAAGTATATTGAATGAAGGACGGTCATCATAAAAATGTTTTATTTTAATTAACGCCATCTGGACTATTTATTTCAAACCAAGTTTATGAATACAACGCCATCTAGGTCTATCGCAAGTAAAACTATGGTACAGTACATATGTGTGTGTAAAGAGTGTGTAAAGATATAAAGTGAAACGGCTAAATGTTTAGGGGTACAAATCTTTGTATGAGACGAGTTAACAAGCAAAGTGAATATCTAAAAAAATTAAGTTAATGCGTTAATTGACGCATATAATAAAGTTGTCTCTCAAAGCTTTCTGAGTTAGGCGTAAAAATTGAAAATGTTCAAATGTGCGAATGTGCCGCCATCTAGCGATAAAGTGGCTGGGAGATCATGTATTGAATAGCCTTAATGTGGAGTGCTTCTATTGATGATCATAATTATGGTGCGTGTTGCTTGATGAATTCACGAACAAGGTAAGCTTTATTGATCTGTGATTTTAATTGATATAAGTAGGTATTAGTAGACATACGTAAGTTTAGTGTTAACTGAAAAAAAAACATTGTTTATTATTTATTGTCTGTGATCATTACACATTTTAATATGTGTAAATTTAAATAAAAACTGTAACTGTGTAGGTACTAGGGTGCTTCTTATTTTTCGACTTTTGAAAAATTACTGCGTCAGCCCGCCATTCGCTTCTATCGCCTAAAAAACGAACCTATACTTTTTATTTATTTTTTGGATAGGTTTTTAGGGGTCGCTATTGTACCTCGTGTCAAGTTTGAAAAATTATGATAATGATAACTTGCAGCTCATTGTACATAAAACAGTTATATTTATCATTTATACATGATAAATAGTTATTTATGCAACTGTTTTATAATAAAGGGTATTAAAACACGAATGTGGGTTTTACACATGAGTATTTTAATACCTAATTATGTACAGACGCCAGCACATCAACCTACACGAAACTGTCAGATTTTCCCATTCAACTTTGAACCTTATGCTTTAGTGATAAAGTTGATAATCTATTAAAGAAATTTGGCAGATTGTAGTAGGTTGATGTGCTGGCGTCTGTACAATTGCATACAAGACTTTATCTACACCCATGATATTATGAATCCTGTATAAAAGATTCTGAAACAGTTTTTTTTTGCAATACTAATATGGAACAAAAATGGCGGCCGGCGGGATAATACGACGTGAATTCGTCTTTTTTTAAATTACTGCGCTGTGGTAGTGAAACGCGCATGCATGACACTGGTGCCGATTCTCTTATACACCGAACTAAACTATCACTAAATTCCTTACTTTTTGCTATGAGAATCTTACAGCTATTCTGCATAAAAAATTAAAAAAAAAAAACAACAAAAAGAAAATTAAATAAAAATCAATCAAAAAATAATTTTGACACAACTAAAATCGAATTTGACAAACGCGACTCGTCGACACTTTTTTTCGTGATTTTTTTTTAGAGCCGCAGGCAAGCGGGTTAGCCTTGACGTGTTTTTTAAGGAGTTTTTCACTTTCAGTATGGAAAATATGAAAAATGATTACCTACATGTTGAGTTTTAGGGGTATGTGGGTTTTATAAAGGGGGTCGAAATTTTCATTATTTTTGCGATAGAACACACCATTTTCGAGATATAAGCTAAAGAAAAAAAAAGATACAGTACAAAAAGGAGGGTTATTTTGATTACACCTGAAGTCGAGGTGTTGGTGTGAATTTCTATTCATGACAACTAATTTTATTCCACACCTTTTTAATTAAAACAAAGCTATGTCCAAAAAAGCTCTAACGAAGTTCCTGGGGCATTTGTGGTATCTGTCCGAAGAACTTGTTGCGCTTGCTTTTTTTGATGACGAAGTTTCTTTTGAAAGCAAACAAAAAATGGTGATTGCTCTTAATAAGGAAGGTTCAGACTATAGCCCAAAGCGAATCACCTTGGATCTAAGCCACATCGAAGAAGAAAATATTGAGGATTTCGTGACCAGCAACACCTTAGGACTATTTAGAATCCTGGAAATTCCGTCTGCATTTCTTTAAAAAGAACCTCGTCTTTGGGAAGAAGATGAAGACTACAAAGCTTCCAGAGAAATTGTACGTTCTACGAGAGTGGTGAACGACATTGCGGAACGCGGTGTAGCATTTATTGAAGAATTTAATAAACTAATTACCACAGACAAAGAACAAAAACAATTTCTTCTTTTGGTTGTGAAAAATTTCAGGCAAAAGTACCCTGGTACAAAGAAATCTACTTTATTAGCATATGTCACAGTTTTTTTATTATTCTAATAGTTATATTATTTGTGTATGCTTGTCTTTTTTAGGACTTAATTAAAGAATTTTCAAAAATACTTTTTTTTTTATTTTTCATTCGCTGGTAGCGACCCCTAAATATTACTTTAAAAATAAAATAAAAATTACATATTAGTTTTTTTGCGCCTTAGAACAGAATAAAAGGGTGACACGGATCATAATAATAAAAAAAAAAATTTTGCCCAATTAAGAAGCACCCTACTGTGTACTGTGTATACTGAAATCTATAATTTAAATAAAAAGTAATGGAAAATTTCAAAAAAGCAAAATTACTATCTGTAATTTTAATCTGTGATTGTTTTTAAGTATAATTAATACTTTAAAAGTTCAATTGAATTGATTATTTTAGCTGTTAATAAAAATTCTTTAATAAACATGTAGTTTTTTTTTAAACTTGTGTACATGTCTGTACTAAATTTGTAACACTATCCTACATATTTTAGAAGGTAGCATAATGTTCTGCGTTTTCGCTTTTTCGTAACCACCTAAACTTGGTCGGGTTACCACGGTCATTCACTTCCTAATGACTTTAATCGTATTATCTCATTAATTATCCAATGTATTACGCTGAAATTTTACTGATATACAACTGAACTAAACAACTAATTATTGACATAACATTCAGTTCATATATCCATAAACAGGCTTATCAGTAACTACAGTAACAGTAACAGTAACAGACCGTGCTCGTGAAGAACTGAATATCATCATAACTTGTTAAATACTTACAGGATACTAATGAAACTTCACATACATTTGAAGGCAATTACAAGCTTTAAAATAACGTTTAAAGTAAGTCTTTAAACCTCTCATTGAGAGTGCTGGGACCAATTGAAGTGTTTTTCTATTTAATGAAATAACCTTTAAGCTATGCATTATTTTGGGTTTTTTATTGCAGAACAAATTTAAACTAATTCCTAAGAAGTCATGTACAAAATATGATAAGAATCCGCTAAACCGTTTCAAAGATCTAGCAAAACCAAAAACGTTACCCCAGCAAAATCTCGAATAACTTCGCAACCGAAGAAAGTACAAATACAAAATAAGGCACAACATTTACTTCATATAGACAACTAATTGTATAGCTAGTATTTATTTAAATATTCCCATTAGAAAGAAAAAGGTCTGGCTGGGGTAACGTTACCCCAGCAGGATATGTTTTTGTGAAATAATTAAAAAACTATAAGCGCAACAAATTTAAAAATGTGTGCAACAATTACAGAAGCCGCAAAACTAATTATCTATAAGATTCAAATGACCATTTTCGACAACATCTGGCTGGGGTAACGGACACCACGATTTTGCGTAAACTACGTCATTACGGTGTTCAAAACGAAGCTCTCAACGTAATAAATTCTTATTTACATAATAGGTTCCAATGTGTGCACACATTTCTAATTTTTATTTATTATTTTTTCCCATAAGCCTTATTTCACATTTATACAAACAGTTTATCAAAGTAATAGAGAACCGTATCGCTCCGAAGCTTGACCTTCACCAACCTTCCGAACAAGCTGGATTTCGTCTCCATTTCTCCACAACCAATCATCTCCATACCATCAATCAAGTAATAGAAAAATATAATGAATTCAACAAACTGCTTTACCTGGCCTTTGTGGACTATGCCAAGGCATTCGACAGTATAGAGTTATAGACCATCAATCAGTTATTAATGCCTTGGAAGTCCCAAAATGTTACATTGACCTCATTGACACAATCTATAGAAGTAGCTCTGCGAACATCAAGCTGCATGTTTCTGGTCCAAATTTTAAAATAGAAAAAATTAAATCAACTTCAAAATTATTAAATAACTTTAATTTCGGAAGTCGGTGTCTTGGGATTTGTATTTTGGTTTTAGTTTTTTGCCACTGACTTCCGAATTTAAAGTTATTTATTAATTTTGAGTTAATTTCTTTTTGAAGTGATTTAATTTTTTTAAATTACTTTTGTATTTCGTAATTTTACGTTTTAAGTAAAAACTGGAATATTTGTTTGTAATAAGTTGGTAATCGTTTTATTGTAAACTATGTAGGTGTTACCCGCGACTTCGTCCGCGTGGAATTTACCAAAAATGTTTTTTTTTTTTCAAAAATAAACGTAGCCTAAGTTACTCCTTATTACATCAGCTATCTGCC
>CANNSA010000006.1:0-20000 GCA_947508005.1 Amphipoea lucens
TTCAATGTTCGTACAACGTACGTTACTCAAATTTATTACTATATATTTATAGTAGTAAGTGTAATACACAGGACGAATTTTTCAAGTGGGCGTGGATGGCCAAATCCGAAACTATGAGGACTAGCGAAAAGTACTCAAAGGAGTCGCGGGCTCGATTTTGATGAAAACTAAAACTGCATCATTGGATTTTTGAAAATTCAATATTTCTAGTCAGAAATCGAATCTGTTGATTTTGAAAAAAAAAATACACACTGTATTATTACACCCTTCGATAGTGTCCCTAATAAGGATCAAATTCTGGGAAGTAATGACATACGGCAAACTTAAGGAAAATGTTGAATTTTAATAAACTCCTTATTACAAAGTATTCACGTACATCATCATCATCATCATTCAGTATTCGTAGTACATAACGTACTTGTTCTAAATGATGCTCGCATAATACTAAACGACGTCAGGGGCATCTCGAGGTTCGGTTTTGTTAGGTTCCTTTAAACCCTGCAGACAAAAATAGGAGCCCCGCCGTCGTTAGAAATAAAACGAGCATGCTAAATTTATACTTTAGAATATTATGCTTAATCATTAAGTATTACTATGATTAGAAAAATTATGCGTTATGTTATGGGAAAATATAATTAGGAGAAACAAAAGTACTAATAATTATCAGCACTACTGCTAGCTGATAGCATTCTACTGCTGAAAAAAGACCTCTCCAATAGGTACCCGCCGAGGATTTACGATGACTTTTATTCAACGTATGTCCCGTCCATGTCCATATTAATATTATAAACGTCGTGTCGTCGTTAGTAGGATGAGTTCACTATATGCCCTTCTAGGGCGTCGGTGTTTCTAGTCACGTCTGCCTTGTTTAATCTCCTTTCACTAATCCTCTCAACATAAACTTACCATCTAAGCATATTCTTTTCATTTTTGGTCACTACACCTTCCTTTAAACCGAACCGTTGCCTTATTACATCATTCCTCAACAACTCATAGTTACACCATACACGCAAGGAACGCATCATGATATGATTGTATACATTTAAATCTGATTTTAGACCGCCCACGTTCGTGCATTTCTAGCGCGTTAAAAAGCGGACTGTTGGATTTTCAACCCTCGGCGCTAAGCCGAGCCTTGAAAATGCGATGCGCGGTAAAAAAAACGTCGTGTTAAAAAGCGCCCTTTCAAACAACCGCTAAGTGTGATAACTGTCGAACTTCCACAACAGGTAATTCAGGCTGAAACCCAAATGAATAGTTAATGCTCCAAATGTTAAAGTTGAATGGACACACACAATTCTGTATTCAGTATCCGTTAATACAAATCTATTATTTAGAACAATGTACGTACAACATAGCCTAAACCCTATTTATTGTACCTTAACAAAAAATAAAATCGCACAAAAAAATTGAATCCATTGTGATTTTTTTAACCGAACATAGACTCAATGGTCGTGGTTTTTAACCGACTTCAAAAAAGGAGGTTCTTTATTCGACTCGTATGTATGTATGTTTGTTTGTCCGTGATTTTCTCAAAAACCAATGAACTAATTTTGATAATTCTTTCACTAATATAATCTACATACTTTTAGGAAGGTTCTAGTATGTAATACATTCGGTATTTATTCTTATGTACGAAGTTATATGCATAAATGTACTGCATCTCCGGCATTTCTATGCGAATTTTGATGATTCTTCTAGTCGGTGTCTTCAATTCTAAATTGAATTTGTGTGGAGTAGGTACAGCTAAAAAGTGAAAAATAAAAACTTTTTTTACAAAAAATAAACAACTGACTTAAAAAAAAAACACAAAGTGCACCAACGACAGCCCCATTTTATGTCCAGGGAAATCACTGTCCATTCCAAGGTTGCCTGGAAGAGATCGCAGAAAGCGATAAGGCCGCCCATTGTATATTTGTAGTGTTTGATGCGTTTATTTCATGTTACGTATTTTTGTGGTGTACAATAAAGTATATATAAATAAATAAATAATAAATAAAGTGATAAACAATTTTAATTTCGGAAGTCGTTATCAAAAAACGAAAATGCGGAACCAATGACACCGACTTCCGAAATTAAAGTTATTTATCACTTTGTAGTTTTTTTTTTTTTGAAGTTGGTTGTTAATCCTAGAGCATTGACTACAGGACTGATATACCGCAAGTTCTAAGCCAATATTGAACTTCATATACACGAATTTCGTAGTTCTAGATTATTTGTTTTAGGCATGTATTTAAACGATCCTTTAATATTTCCCATTTTGTGACAATTGAACACTTTAATCGCTTGATCCCCCTAATGAGACACAATTGATTTTCTATTGTAATGGGCCGCCAGAGGCCCGGAGCGATTAATATAATGTTTGCGCCTCTTTTTGTGAACCTCAAATAATCCCTATTTAAATAGCCAAGCCACTGTGACCAACTTGGTTGGTCACTGTTCTAACCTAACCTAGCCCATTTGGTGAGGGTGTCCTAATTTAATTACTGCGACAACTTCGGGACGCGCGTGGTTGGTCAGAGTTCCAACTTAACCTAACCTGTTTGATCGGGGTGCCCTAGCCAAGTCATTGTGACAAACTATGAGAAAAGGCCAGAAAGTTAAAAAGGTTGCTCAATTATTTAAAAAAGTGTGCATCATTACAAGTTCAATAAGATTTTAGAGGATCGGTTAAATATTTTCCTTAGTTTTACAAGGCTTGTCAAGTATTTCAATAGAAGTACTTGCTCGTAATGTTAACCCGTCGATGTGCCAGTAATTTTTATAACCCAATGCAATAATGAGCGAGGAGATCGTGGCTAAATAATAACAGCCGCATAGGTCTATTGAAAGTTAAGCTACGCTTGCCACGGTTGGTTCGTGGATGGGTGTCCATCCATTACATATTGAGGCTCCTCGGTGCCTCGGAAAGCATGTTAAGCCATTGATCCCGGCTGTCATTTGTGGATCTTAGACAGTCGTTACGGGTAGTCAGAAGTCCGAAAATCTGACAACCAGTCTTATCAAGGGATCGTGTTACCCAGTAACTGGATTGTGGAGGTCAGATAGGCAGTCGCTCCATGTAAAATACTGGTATTCAGCTGCATCTGGTTAGACTTGAAGCTGACCCCAACATAGCTGGAAAGAGTTCTGGCCGAAGGGTGTTGTGTACTGCCGGTTTCGTGGCCGGCTACATGACACCAGTCAGCGAAACACGACGCAGATACTTCGTGTCCGTTAGTTTTTAGTGTTAGGACGAGTATAATGTTGTATGTATTTATAGTATTTTTAAGTTATATTAATATTGTATTGTATGTTTATATGGGCTTTGATGCCTGAAATAAATGGATAAATAAATAGGTTAGGCAGATGAAGAAGATGTGTGTAAGTATTTCAATAGACATACTTGCTCGTAATGTTAAGCCGTCGATGTGTGAGTCATTTACAAACACATACAAATATACAATGATGAACGGTTTTACCTACTTAAGTAGTTGTCTTTAAACAAAACGTTAAGAACACCTTTTTATAATAACAACATTTTAATCAGCGTCAGGTTTTATGGAAAGAACAGTCCTGTGATTTTATTCTCAGTCTCAATATAAAGTAATTGCCATTCAGTCACATTTTGATTGTAATCTGATATAGTATTTTAAAACGATAATTGAAGTGCTCTTTTCAACGTAAAAGGATTATTTTTACGAAATAAAACTTAAAGCTCTGGCTTAAGGCATTATTTAGATTGACGTAAAAGAAGTTAACGTCTATAATTTACTCGTATAAGATCTTTGATTTTAGTATATTGATTTCTACGTCAACCAGATATATCTTATAACTAGAACAGCGCGCGCGGACCGCATAGTTGATAGAATAATGCATGGTAAAAGTGGAATAGATTTGTTTGCAAAAAGGGATTAGTAACTAAATTAAAGTAGAGCTGATGGTGTATTATTCTTGTTAGGTATTTGATATTCTATTGGGATAAAAAAAAACGTTTCCTTGGGAAAGTTGTTTAATAATATGATGAGTACAATCATGTGTCTAATTCAAACTCAAAGCATTTGTTTTAATTAAATCATTAACAGGCACTTTTGAATCGTCAAGAAGTTGGTCAGTCTGAAAAATATGAAGCTAGTTGCCCATTCCAAAGCGTAGGTACCTATGGTGAAGAACGGGCAAGAAACTCCATAGACACTCTTTTAATCAAATCAAATCAAAACGTTTATTTCGGACAATAACAGTTCATATTTTTTTAGCAGGTACAAAATTTTAAACTATGTTAGTACACGTAATATATAAAATCAAAATAAATTAAACCAATAAATAAATTAGAATTAAATTAAAATCATCTTATGCATAATAAAATTATTTGTAATCCCTTCAATTATAATTATAATAATACTTATAATTAAAACACCTCCCAATCGCCAGGCCCCGAGTACACAGGTGCGTGCGCATCCAGTGCCCAACGATTGGACTGTCAAATTTGTCCCTTAATGTCACCAGGATGACATTGGACCTCCCCCTCACCCTACACATTACTGATGCGGTTCTCTTGCGCATAAAGGCAAAGAAATCGTCAGTTTGCGTATACGCAAACATTTCAGATACTTATAAGCATTTCAGATTATGTTTAAATTTCGGTCACTAATTACCACGATGAAATTAAAAACTTGCTCAATCTCGAAATAGGAGATGCAATAACTGTTACATAACCATTGTAAATGGTCATTTCCAATTCTAAATTCTTGAAAAAAATCGTGTAATTATCGTCTTAGATAGCGCAAACTAATTTATTGCCTTCAAGTAGAAACGAATCAACGGCATTCCAGTAAAAAGATATATCATAATGTATCAAAACAAAAAAGGAAATTAAAGTATCATCTTTAGCGCGTGCCTAATAAACGATCCATCATCGCAGAGATTACAACATGAAGCAAGTTGGCAACGCGTTGAACTAGCGGTTTTTACCTAATGTTGACGGTTCCCACGAAAAAAGGGCGCGCGCACGTATGTGCATCCTGTTTTTTTTCGTTAATGACATACTCTAAATTTTCTGTTTCTAATTTTTTTATTTTTCAAATTTTAGATGTTTTAATTTGGCGCACCTATTTAATTTCATCATCACCCGACGAATACTTCGACGCCTAAGTGTCCTTTGTTTTTGTATTTATTTGTGTAGTAAGTTAGTCATTTATTTTAGTATCTACTGTAAATATTTAGTTACATTTTCTCAAATAATAAAATAAATACGCGTTCAAACAATTAAAAAAAATCATCCTGTATAGTAGGTAATTAATGAGACATAAACACCAATTGGGTATCGATTCTTATTATTTTGACGACGAACGATTTCTCTTACCCATTATACAATGCTATTATCAAAAAACGATTCTAATAAATCGACAAAATTATAAGTAACGCCAGCTAGCGCCTCCATCCCACGAGCCATGGGATCCGTTCGATTATTTATGTAAAATCTACGTGGCGAACAATAATTTATGATTTTCGAACGCGACATGAATAATAATATAATGACATACCCCTAATTGTTATATTATTAGTAATTTGAATGATACACTGATGAGATTCGCGATTCAGTTGGTAGGAAATTTTGATTAGATTTACGTAATGCCAGCTAGGAATGTGAGAGTGGTGCTTTGTCGGTTATGAGCATGGGTTTTTAGCCTTATTATAAATTGCCATGCACGCGACCATTAGTCTCAAATGTTTGGTCATGGTCGATGGTCCAATGGTCCATCGAGATCCTATGTAAGCAGAATTATGCTATAATTGTATCATAATCAGCCTATAATATTCCCACTGCTGGGACACAGGCCTCCTCTCTGTGAGAGGGAGTGGGCCGTAGTCCACCACGCGGGCCCGGTGCGGGTTGGTACCTAGATGTCACATGTCTTCGAATTTTTGGCTCTAAGACATGCCGCGCCGGTTTCCTCACGGTGTTTTCCTTCACCATTTTGAGAGAAAAGTAATTAAAGTAAAGCGCCCCCCTAGCTAAGTTCGAACCTACGACCTACAACTCGTAAATCGGGGCCGTTACCTACCACTGGGCCACCACTGCTTTGGCTTTTATTTATATTTAATTTGCATCAAAAAGTATTTAATAAAATGACCCAGGTTAAATATCTAACCAATGAATCTTAGCCGTGGGGGTCAATTATTTACCTCGGACGTTCTACAATCTCAAAGACCGTCTGCTAAGTTCATTATCGACCTTAGAAATCTTTCTTTCATCCAGCATAAAATTAAATGCGCATCAAACGATAACCTCAATCTCTAATTCCTTTGTGAACTCAAGAGGAAATCCATTCACAGACAACTTGTAGTTTTCTAAGATTTTAAACACAGATAGACGAATAAAAATACATCCCAATTACGGGAGTGAGCGACCCGATAAAGGAGCAAAAAACACGTCCGCTCCGGAGCGCTCATTATGCTAAACCCAGATATGACTTGACTGATGTCAGCTAGCGCCGCAATTTGTCGACTACCCTCCACTTAACGAGACTTAGGATTAAGCAAATTGCTTAATATTGTAGCACTTGTGATCCACGTTTTCATTTCGTTTATAGTGAGTGGATTGCATTTGTTTAAACTGATGTTACTCGCTTTTTCCAGGTTTCTTGTTTTTTTTTTTCGTCTTAACGTTCGACTGTTGTTTGTTCGATGTTTTTAAATATGTATAGTGGTTTGCTTTCTAGACGCGTACGCAATCGACTTAAGTGGTCGAGTTACGTTTCTTTAGTTGTGAATTAGTCATTGATTTTAATTTAAATAGCAATGTACTTATTATTTTATGAACAAGCTTTTGCCTGCGACTTCGTCCGCGTGAAATTTCACCCTCTCCCCATTCACCTTCTTAGGGGGTGGAATTTCGAAAAACCCTTTTTTAATGGATACTTACTCTTCACAAAGAACACACCCTCCAAATTTCATGTCTCTAGGACAGCGGTTTAGGCTGTGCGTTGATATATCAGTCAGTCAGGACTTTGAATTTTATATACGTTGAGAATTGCTAGCTTTCGCCCACGATTTCACTCACGTGGAGGTCAGAAATTATCGCACGGGATCGTGAAACCAGAATAAATAAATATCTAAAAAAGTGTCTAGTATGTCCTAATCTACATTCTATCAAATATCAATGTAATAGTCATAGTCTACATTTTTGACTAAGTTCATTGAAATCCGTGTAGCCGTTTAGGGTTTAAGGGTGAAAATCTGAATTAATTATTATATAGTAAGCGGTATAGATAACTATCTTATATAAGTAGTTATTTTTCGTCCAACTTAATATTATACATACTTCGGCGCCTAACGGTACCTTTGGCCTTTGGTTTTTGTATTAATTTGTATAGTTACTCATTTAATTAAGAACCTAGTGTAAATAGTTAAGTAGTTGTGTTAAATATACACTACAATATTTAACTTGTACTTCCATTAAAGACTAACAATAACTATTTAGTTATAACTGATAAACAAAACTTAGGCAGAATTTTACAAATTAATGTTCAACCCTTCAACACTTTTGAAAGTGCTCTTACAATAACTCTAGAATATTAAGTAGACAAATACATTACTTCATTCCCAACTAACTTGGTTTACACTAGAATTATGTAAACGTGCACTAAGTTCATTGACTGTGTCTGTCTGACCGCGGTGCATGACTTGTGGTGCTCAGCATGAAAAATTCCCTTTATCTTACAAACTAAATCTTGTACGCAGTTTCATGTTTCTTATTTAGTTATACTTTGTTTTAATAAACGTGTTCATTATTTTTGTAAAATAATACCTCATTAAAATTCAGCACAGTTTACGTACATCAATTATAATGAATGACTTATATAAGCACTAAAC
Source organism: Amphipoea lucens (assembly GCA_947508005.1). NCBI lineage: Eukaryota > Metazoa > Arthropoda > Insecta > Lepidoptera > Noctuidae > Amphipoea > Amphipoea lucens. The sequence goes on from CANNSA010000006.1 coordinate 7,855, forward strand.
TAGACGCGTCAGACTTTGTGAATCTATTTAATAATATCAGGTAAAGAAAATACGAAGAAAATTATGTTAATTTTATAAAAGTTGCCCTTTTAATTGATTGCTCATTTAATTTATAAATCTCTACTCGCCTTGAACAAAGAACGCAGAGAACCAAAGTAGTCGACATGGCTCACAGAATAAGCAAGCTTAAGTGGCAATGGCCGGCCATATTAGCCGTAGACCGATGTCCGTTGGGGTAGACGTGTTCTTGAGTGGAGACCGCTATTCGGCAAACGTAAGGTAGGACGCCCTCAGGCTAGGTGTAGCGAAGATCTTCGCAGGATGGCTGGTAGCAGCTGAATGAGAGTTGCCGAAAATCGAGTTGAATGGCGTGTCAGGAGAGGCCTATGTACAACAGTTGAATGCTGTAGGCTGATGATGACCGGCCTTGAACTAAAAATATTTTGAATTTTGTTGTCTATAGCAAGCCAGCATTCAAATTAATTGAGGATATGGGACCTTATTTTGATCCAAGCAGCGGATTTTATAAAGACCTATAGATATTTTTAAGGAGTAAGACCAAAGTCAAAGAGGCTAAGCATGTACTTTTTATAAAGTATTGTGTTTATCTTCTCTTTTATACAAGGTGGAGACGACGATAAATTAAATTGCGTATACCTTTCCGCCGCATGCCGGACAAATTGTGGGCCCAAATAGCGCGGAATTGGTGCCCTGAGACAGTAAGGCGGGGTCGCGGCAGATCACGTAGGAGATGGCGGGACGAGCTGAATAGGTTCCGCCAAAACTGGAGGGAGGACGAATATATTAAGCATTTTCAAAGTTACTGCTTTTGAGCTGAAATTTTGTACAGAGATTCTAGACCAGATACACTCTTCAACCCGTTTGTATTAATATACCCTTTCTGTAACACCCTGTAGATTGAGTACTACCATTATTGGTGCGAAGTTACGAAAAGTAGGTTTATGAATAACTAACTACATAGACTTATCACATTTTATGCTCACTAAATTATTTTCTATTAGATTTATGTTCGTTACGGGATTCTGATTTCATTTAGCGAATTAATAGCCTAATGAAAGGGCAAAATGCAGTAATAAAATTATAAAGGTTTTACTAAATTAGATTTCATACTAGCTAGCTTTTTAGTCATTTCGTTCGCAAGCTATAAAATTGATAATAGATGTATTATTTGTAAAATGTATGACTATATACAGGGTTATTTGAAAAACACCAACAACCTCTTAAGAGGTCATTGTACTCATCATTATAAACAACTTTTACTATGGGACCAAACCTGAAATCGCGAAAAAAAAATCAGCTGTTCCCTACATTTATGTTCGTAGAACTCGTCAAAATGTATGGAACAGCAGATTTTTGAAGTGTAAACTTCTTTAGCGGCGTTGCACACTTTTTGTAATGGGTAAAAAATGTGAAACTCGCGTCAGGGCATCGCGTCAGGACACGTGACCGTCAGGAGAGATTTCCCCCCCCCCCTCTCTTTCTACGGCGGCGCCAACCGAAGTGAACCAAGTGAGACACGATAATGGATGGATGAATGGATGGATGGATGGTGATGGTGATGGTGATGTGGATGGGAATGGGGAGGGATGGTGATGTGGATGGGGATGGGGATGGGATTGGGATGGTGATGGTGCTGGTGGTGGTGGTGGTGGTGGTGGTGCTGGCGGTGCTGGTGATAGTGGTGATGGTGGTGGTGGTGGTGGTGGTGTTGGTGGTGGTGGTGGTGGTGGTGGTGGTGCTGGTGGTGGTAGTGGTGTTGGTGGTGGTGGTGGATTTTCCCTTTTTATATACTTGTACATATTATTATTTTAAGATTGTTAGCTTTTTAAATTAATAGTTGATTTATTTCAACGTTAATATTCAAGTTTACACTTCTGCCGGCACTCCCGGAGTGCAACCTGTCTTTTTTTTTTTTTTTCGCGATTTCAGGTTTGGTCCCAAAGTAAAAGTTGTTCATAATGATGAGTACAATGACCTCTTAAGAGGTTGTTGGTGTTTTTCAAATAACCCTGTATAGGTAATATTTAATTTTATTCTAATACTCGTATTATAAAGAGGTATCAGTAGTTAGTGATTTTGTATGTAGGGGTAATCTTCGGAACTACTGATCCGATTCACTGATGGGAGGCTACAATACTGCCGAGTGTCATGGGATAAATTTTATGAAATTTCACGTTGACGAAGTCGCAGGCAAAAGCTAGTCACACTAATATTATAAAGGCGAAAGTTCGTGAGTGTGTGTGTTTATATGTGTGTTACTTCTTCACGCTCAAATGGCTCGACCAATTTTGACAAAATTTTGTATGAAAGTACCTGACATTCTGGATTAACATATAGACTACTTTTTGTCCCGTTATTCCCACGGAATCGACACTTATGCTGGTGAAACCGCGGGGCGCAGCTAGTATTAAATATGTACAATACAACATTTTCGTATACTATTGTCGAAAAAAAAAATTTAATATACGTTGTAGGTTCAGGGTATCTCTAATGTGTACGGCACCTCAATCAGTGAATTATAAATGGCATCAAGTTTCAACTTTAACCGAACATAGTTTACTAACCAAACTATGAGAAAACACCAATATTTTATCGAGCAAAACTAGTCTAACCTAATAGACTGTGTTATAAACTCAAACTTTAATCAATGTCTCTCTGATAATCCAGTTTTCTAAATTAATAGTGCTGATGATCATTAATTAGGACGCATATGTCGCATCGTGTGACTGGTTAGGTTTATGTTTTTTTTTTTTCTGGGGTTTGACTGGACACCGAGTGTCCGTGAAACGTTATTAATTTAGTTAAGTCTACGGGGTAAATCTACAGGGTGTTACGGAAAGGGTATATCAATACAAACGGGTTGAAGAGTGTATCTGGTCTAGAATCTCTGTACAAAATTTCAGCTCAAAAGCAGTAACTTTGAAAATGCTTAATATTTTTTTATTTCGATAGTTTATTAAATTGAAATCATAACAAACGTGTCACCGCACTACGAGGGTCATTATCCATTATCTGTAGCTTGTCTGTGCGCCTAGTACACGCACATCACGCCGGCGCGCGCCAGTGCAGCGGCATGATGTCGAAATAAAAAAATAGCTGAAATTTTGTCCAAAGATTCTAGACCAGATACACTCTTCAACCCTTTTGTATTGATATACCCTTTCCGTAACATCCTGTATATACTAATATTATATTATTATACTAGCTTCTGCCCGCGACTTCGTCCGCGTGAAATTCGTACTTACCTCTAAAAATTTCGAAAATGTATGTAGGTATGATCTTTATCATTTATTTAGATAAATAAGTATTCGGGCCAATTTTTATAGATCAAAGGAATCAGATTTTTCAAATAAACTGTAGCCCCGCTTTGAAAAATCGTTCGTGATCATAACTTGACTCAAAGGCCCATACCCATTTTCGAGTTAATTGAAGCAAGCAGTAATATCCACCCCTTAAACTTTACTTGCCCTTTTCCACCTTAGTAGGAGTCGATTTTTGAAAAACCCTAAAACAGATAAGTACTTGTTTTTTTTTTTTGGCAGTACCTAGTTTCGAGTTAATCCGATAGCGAGTTACATATTTTTCTAACCTATCAACTTTGTCACCCCCAAAATCCTCTGTAAGGGGTTTTTTTTTAACTAAAACTGACAATCGTTATTATTTACTGACCCAAATATTGCCAAGTTTCATGTTTATTTACCAAATAAATAAGATTTTTCATATAAACTGTATCCCCGCTTTTAACCCCCACAGGGGTGGAATTCATTACTTGACTCAAAGATTTTATTATTATTATAAGCCATTTCTGTCCCACTGCAGGGCAAAGGCCTCCCTTCTCTTCTTCCACTTATCCCTATCCAGTGCTGTTACACGCTAATCTTTGTCGAAAGAGTCGAGTTCGTCCCGCCATCTCATTCTGGGCCTGCCGCGTTGCCGTTTGCTGCTGTTTGGGACCCATTGTGTGGTTATTTTAGCCCATAGCTCCTCCGGCATGCGACAGATGTGACCAGCCCAGTTCCATTTTAGCTTGGCAGCCGTGTGACCTACATCGGCAATTTTCGAGTTAATCAAACCACGCAGTAAAATCCTACCCTGTAAAATTAACTACCTCTTTTCACCCCGTTAAGGGTAGATTTTCGAAAAACCCTGATACACGTTATTCTTTATTTATGGTCTTAAGTATAAATACCGAGTTTCGAGTTAATCGGACTGCGCGTTAAAATTCTTCCATACAAATATTGACGCCCCCAATCCCCCTCTAGGGGGTAGTTTAGAAAACCAAAAAATGCCAAACTTCATAATTTACTTAAGTATTCGTGGCAAGTTTCATGTTTATTAACCAAATGAGTAAGATTTTTCATTTACACTGTACTCCCGCTTTTCACCCCCATAGGGGTGGAATTTCAAATAATTGTTTGGGATGTGTTCATTACTTTACTCAAAGATTATTTATACGAATTGTTGAGTTAATCAAGCCACGCATTAAAATCCTCACCTGTATAATTAACTACCCCTTTTCACCCCGTTAGGGGTAGATTTTCGGAAAACCCTGATAGACTTTATTCTTTATTTTTGATCTTAAGTATAAATACCGAGTTTCGAGGTAATTGGACTGTGCGTTAAATTCTTCCATACAAATTTTGACGCCCCCAATCCCCCTCTAGGGGGTAGTTTAGAAAAACAAAAAATGCCAAACTTCATAATTTACTTAAGTATTCGTGGCAAGTTTCCTGTTTATTAACCAAATGAGTATGATTTTTCATATACACTGTACTCCCGCTTTTCACCCCCATAGGGGTGGAATTTCAAAAAATTGTTTGAGATGTGTTCATTACTTGACTCAAAGATTATTTATACGAATTGTTGAATTAATCAAGCCACGCATTAAAATCCTCACCTGTATAATTAACTGCCCCTTTTCACCCCGTTAGGGGTAGATTTTTGGAAAACCCTGATAGACGTTATTCTTTATTTTTGGACTTAAGTATAAATACCGAGTTTCGAGGTAATCGGACCACGCGTTAAAATTCTTCCATACAAATTTTGACACACCCCGCCTCAATCCTCCTTTAGGGGGTTGTTTGTAAAAACAAAAAATGCCAACCTTCATAAGTTACTTAGATAAATATTCGTGCCAAGTTTCAAGTTTATTAACCAAATGATTAAGATTTTTCATATAAACTGTTATCCCGCTTTTCACCCCTACATGGGTAGAATTATGAAAAATCGTTTAAGATGTGTTCATAACTTGACTCAAAGATTATATATGCCAATTTTCGAACTAATCAAGCCACGCAGTGAAATCCTCCCCTGTAAAATTAATTACCCCTTTTCACACAGTTAGGGGTAGATTTTCGAAAAACCCTGATACACGTTATTCTTTATTTTTAGTCCTTAGTATAAATACTTAGTTTTGAGTTAATCGGACAGCGCGTTAAAATTCTTCCATACAAATTTTGACACCCCCCAATACCTCTTTAGGGGGTAGTTTAGAAAAACGAAAAATGCCAAACTTCATAATTTACTTAGATAAGTATTCGTGCCAAGTTTCAAGGTTATTAACTCAAGAAATAAGATTTTTCATACCAAAAAAATCCCCCCCTTTTCACCCCCTTAAAGGTTTAATTTCCAAAAACCCCTTCTTATTCGATACCTACTCTTCACAAAGAACACACCCTCCAAAATTCATGTCCCTAGGAAGGACCAGCGATTTAGACTGTGCGTTGATATTTCAGTCAGGTCGTTCATCCCCCTTTTGGGGGAGAAATTATCAAAAACGCTGAGACACGTATAAATTAATTTTCAATCGTTAGCCTAAATACAAAATTTAAAGATCCTAACTTTCAAACTGACGGACTTTCATACACAACTTCATCCCCCCTTTTAACCCTTTGGGGGTAGAATTATCAAAAACGCTGAGACACGTATAAATTAATTTTCAATCGTCAGCCTAAACACAAAATTTGAAGATCCTAACTTTAAAACTGACGGACTTTCATACAAACTTTCATCCCCTATTTAACTCCCTTAGGGGTTGAATTTCGAAAAATCCTTCCTTATTCCTTGTCTACATTATAAAGGGAACCATTGTCTAAAATTTCAGATTTCTAGGTCCACGGGTTTGGGCTGGGCGTTGATGAGTCAGTCAGTCAGTCAGGCCTTTTGTTTTTATTTATATATATATAGATTTTATGTCCAGGCAAATCACTGTCCATTCCAAGGTTGCCTGGAAGAGATTGCAGTAAGCGATAAGGGCGCCCATTCTATATTTATAGTAATCAATATTTTTTTTAATGTAATTTTTTTGTATACAATAAAGTATATAAATAAATACTAATAATAAAGCTGAAGAGTTTGTTTGTTTGAGTGCGCTAATCTCTGGAACTGCCAGTTGGATTTCAAAAATTCTTTTTGCATTCGATAGCCCAATTCTTAAGGTAGGTTGTAGGCTATTTACAACTCTTAGGAGCCGAGCAAAATGAAAAAAAGTCAGAAAGAAGAAAGAACGCTAAGCGAAAACCAAGTGATGCGACGGGTGGGTCGGGGGAACAAGAAAATTCACGCGGACCAAGTCGCGGGCAGAAGCCAAGTACATAATATACAACGAAAGAACTTCACTCTAACCGGGAAGCCCACGACACCTCTTGTCTTTTTCATTAAAGTGAAGAGTTACGTTAACATATTTTTCTTATAAGTTTAAAAACTAAAACCCGACAACTGAAAAGGATGAAACAAGAAAGTATCTTCCCGTGGTCGCATCCCGCTGTAACATATTATAAGCTATGGGAGCATGCGACCACGGGAAGATACTTTCTTGTTTCATCCTTTTCAGTAGTCGGGTTTTAGTTTTTAAATTTATTTTTCATTTAATCATTAGTAATATTAGGTCCTTACATATGAAATTGGCGTTTTGTATGGAAGGAACAAAAAGTCGAATATTTTTTAATATTAGGTCCTTACATATGAAATTGGCGTTTTGTATGGAAGGAACAAAAAGTCGAATATTTTTTAATATAATATATTTAATTAATCAAAGTATGAACCATTGTTTTCAATGCACTTTTGCCATCTTATAGGTAGTTCATTGATCCCTTTACTAAAAAAACCAGTCGGACGGGAATCAATAAAATCTTTGAAGGCGATTTGGACTGCCCCATCGGAGTTGAATTTTTTCCCTTGCAAAAAGTTATCCAAATTGCGAAAAAAATGGTAATCTGTTGGAGCAAGATCCGGGGAGTACGGAGGATGTCTAAGACATTCCAATTCAAGCTCTTCTAATTTGGTAGCCGTCTGTTGCGCAGTGTGTGGTCTGGCGTTGTCGTGAAGCAGCAGTGGCGTGGAGCGATTGACCAGCCTTGGTTGTTTAGCCGCTAGCTTTTCCATCATGGTTTGTAATTGCTGACAATAGACATCAGCTGTAATAGTCTGGCCAGATTTGAGAAAACTGTAATGAACAATACCGGCACTAGTCCACCAAACGCTTACAAGTAACTTTTTTGGGGTTAATTTTCGCTTGGGGCAGGATTTGGCTGGCTGGCCAGGATCCAACCATTGCGCTGAGCGCTTCCGATTATCGTAAAGAATCCATTTTTCATCACAGGTAATGATTCGGTTTAAAATACCTTCATTGTTGTGCCGGTTCAGTAATGTAACGCAGCAGTCGACGCGCGTTTGCCGGTTTGCTTCAGTCAATTCGTGAGGTACCCACCTTTCAAGCTTTTTAATCTTCCCAATTTGCTTCAAGTGAATTAAAACAGTTTTATCACTAACATCGAAGCCTGCAGCTAACTCGGACGTGGTTTGCGATGGGTCCGCTTCCACAATAGCCTTCAATTCTCCATTATCAACTTGGGTCTCAGGCCGTCCACGGGGCTTGTTCTGCAGGTCGAAATTTCCAGAACGAAAACGTTGGAACCAAAAACGAACTGTGTTTTCTTTTGCAACATGACCGCCATACACATCATTCACCCTTCGAGTCGTTTCCGCAGCACTAGTGCCACGGCGGAACTCGTACTCGTAAATAATGCGATATTTTAAATTTTCCATTTTGTAAAATGAGTGACGCAAACAGAAAAAACAGAAGAAAAAAAACAAATGAATGACGGTCATCGAAGCACAAATACATGAGTAAATAGCTGTACAAATTTGAATTTGGAATTCCTTACCAAAGAGGAGAAATTCGTGATTAAAGTGGCCAGTACGAAAAACGCCAATTTCATATGTAAGGACCTAATATTATATAATATATTTAATTAATCAAAGTATGAACCATTGTTTTCAATGCACTTTTGCCATCTTATAGGTAGTTCATTGATCCCTTTACTAAAAAAACCAGTCGGACGGGAATCAATAAAATCTTTGAAGGCGATTTGGACTGCCCCATCGGAGTTGAATTTTTTCCCTTGCAAAAAGTTATCCAAATTGCGAAAAAAATGGTAATCTGTTGGAGCAAGGTCCGGGGAGTACGGAGGATGTCTAAGACATTCCAATTCAAGCTCTTCTAATTTGGTAGCCGTCTGTTGCGCAGTGTGTGGTCTGGCGTTGTCGTGAAGCAGCAGTGGCGTGGAGCGATTGACCAGCCTTGGTTGTTTAGCCGCTAGCTTTTCCATCATGGTTTGTAATTGCTGACAATAGACATCAGCTGTAATAGTCTGGCCAGATTTGAGAAAACTGTAATGAACAATACCGGCACTAGTCCACCAAACGCTTACAAGTAACTTTTTTGGGGTTAATTTTCGCTTGGGGCAGGATTTGGCTGGCTGGCCAGGATCCAACCATTGCGCTGAGCGCTTCCGATTATCGTAAAGAATCCATTTTTCATCACAGGTAATGATTCGGTTTAAAATACCTTCATTGTTGTGCCGGTTCAGTAATGTAACGCAGCAGTCGACGCGCGTTTGCCGGTTTGCTTCAGTCAATTCGTGAGGTACCCACCTTTCAAGCTTTTTAATCTTCCCAATTTGCTTCAAGTGAATTAAAACAGTTTTATCACTAACATCGAAGCCTGCAGCTAACTCGGACGTGGTTTGCGATGGGTCCGCTTCCACAATAGCCTTCAATTCTCCATTATCAACTTGGGTTTCAGGCCGTCCACGGGGCTTGTTCTGCAGGTCGAAATTTCCAGAACGAAAACGTTGGAACCAAAAACGAACTGTGTTTTCTTTTGCAACATGACCGCCATACACATCATTCACCCTTCGAGTCGTTTCCGCAGCACTAGTGCCACGGCGGAACTCGTACTCGTAAATAATGCGATATTTTAAATTTTCCATTTTGTAAAATGAGTGACGCAAACAGAAAAAACAGAAGAAAAAAAACAAATGAATGACGGTCATCGAAGCACAAATACATGAGTAAATAGCTGTACAAATTTGAATTTGGAATTCCTTACCAAAGAGGAGAAATTCGTGATTAAAGTGGCCAGTACGAAAAACGCCAATTTCATATGTAAGGACCTAATATTTACATACATACCAGTCAAAATCATAACCCTCCTTTTTGCTTCGCCGTAGTCGGGTAAAAAAATACATAGGTACTGTTAGCCAGCATCGTCATCACTGCTGGGCAAAGGCGATGGTGACCTCTCCCTCTGACTTCCAGCTCTCTCGATTCAGGGCTAAACCACTGACTGATGCCTGGTCCATGAAACAGCTTATGTAGGTAAGGAAACCAGCCTTTGATACTCAAGCGAGAAATTATGGACATATAGAGGAATGCCTTCCCATTTTGACCAATGCATCTCAGACTTGGTCTTTGACAAACATTCAAGTCCAATTTCAAGGTTTGCCAACGTGCAATGGAGCGCAGTATTCTAGGCGTTCAATTGACTGACCATATTCGCAACACAACACTGCGTTCCAAAACACAGGTAACTGACGGACGTTGCTCATAAAGCCGCTAAGCTGAATCGGGATTGGGCTGGCCACGTCTGCCATATGCCCAATGAGCTGTGGGCCAAAATAACCACTACGTGGAGCCCTGACACAGCTAGAAGGCGTGGAGGCAGACCCCGTAGAAGATGAAGAAAAGAATAATAAAAACACATCAACTACAAAATAACATTTATAACATGAAAAACATTCATAATAAAAAACTTGCACAAACACAGTAAGTTCTGAATGAAAGACGATTTGAATATAAAAGTGTTATGAAAAAACTCCGTTTTCCTTCCGTTTGTCCGAACGAGACGTAACAACGAACACATGTCAGAACTTAAGAAGTGTTTCCTTGATGCGAGTCTCGGGAAGTTAAAAAAAATATATATATTAAAAAGAAAAAGTTGTCCTCACTTTTTCTTAGTTACACAACTTTCAGCATAAGAAAGTAGTGATGACAAAAAAATGTTTTGTTGTTTTATCAAAATGTTTTATTTCTACTTTCTGTTTATTGAAACTAACAATAGACTTTTACCAATACTATTTTTAAAATGTAGTCCATTTTTAAACAGAAAATCGTGACTTAAGTGCAGGTTTAGGCCACACGAGCTATAAAATAGTATACAGTACGTGTGACTTAAGTAGTCTATTAATACACGGCGTTAGCTAAGCTCGGCGCTAATTTCACGCCGTGCAATAATGAACTACATAAGTCACACGTATCGTAATGTACTATTGTAATCAAAATATTTTATTTCACATAAACCTACATGGGCACTTATGAAACGTCAGAAGCTAGGTGCACGGTTCCAACTGGTCGTTTCCTATGGAGAAGAGTCAGAAAGAAACTCCACGGTTACTATTTTATTAAAAACAACGTTTTCAAATTACAGTAGGTATGAGAGGACGTAGGCCTGTCAACAAGTACCAGGTACTTGACAAAATAAAAAATATGGTCTAAAGATCTAAATACTACAAGGCCTACAAAGTCCTCACATTTACAATAAATAAAGAAATTGTCAAGACTAGGATATGGGGCAGTTTTTCAAACGAAAATTATCGCATTTATGTCAAAAATGGTCAAGCACGCGTAAAGTGATGTGATTGATTGAATGAATTATAAACAGCCAATCGCAGTTATTTACGCGCGTTTGTCAGAAGCCGCTGCTGAGAACGACTGAGTGAGCATATATATCATTTGCATAATCAGTTGTTAAATGAAACATTAAAAAAACTTATTTATTTATTTACATACATTCGCTACCATTACAGTGTCTCATTTCGGTAGTGTAGTTAATTAACAATTCATGAAATAATTTCCAACATATTAATATTCATGCCATACAAGACGGCAATATGAGCAGTGCTGGTCCAGTGGAAACGGCACCGACTTACGAATTGTAAGTTGTGGGATCGAACCCAGGCAAGCGCTTTACTTTTTGCAAATTTTTTCATCATCACTGCTCTCAAAACGATGAAGGAAAAACAATGTGAGGAAACCGGCATGTCTTAGAACCAAAAATTCGAAGACATGTGACATCTACCAACCCGCACCATCCCGCGTGATAGATTATAGCCCCAGCAGTGGGGACATTACAGGCTGATTATGCATACAAGACATACCATTTACAAATTAAAAACATAACACATGTAACGTTACCCTTGCGAAATCGCTCAGTGGACATGAGAAAAGATCACGATCAAGAGACAATTCAGTAGCTAACCTAATTAAATATAGTACAATGCCAAAAGGCAAAAAGTTTTTTATCACAAGTAAACTCTCTTTAAGTAAATAAAGAAAAAAAATTGCAAAATGATACTGGCCACATATTTACGTATACTGATCATTTAAAGCAATACTAATCTCCCTGGCAAAAGTATTACATTGAGTTTTAATAACTGTAAAAATTTTAATATAAACGGCACTTAAAAAATAAAGTATATAATATAGATATAAATAAATAAAAGAATTGTCTTTTGTTTTCCTCAAAATCGTTTTTCTAGTATAAAGCACTTGTCATATTATAAATCACTCAGTAGCGATTCCCAACTCGTTTGTATTAAGGCCCTCGGCTGAGCCTCCGGTCTCAAACTCCACCCTCGTTAGTAATCGGTAATTTTCTTCCCTCGGTGAACAACGCACTATTCCGTCGGACCAGATTTAATGTATTGGTTGCATTTTAATATGTTCGTCATAATTATTTGTTGAATGAAGTGTTTCCTAGAATAATACATTTTCACCTGAAATGA
>CANNSA010000006.1:25000-37946 GCA_947508005.1 Amphipoea lucens
TCAAAACTACGGGGGTACGGGTATTTTCACAGCTCTTAACAAATTTCAAAGAAGGTATTTTTATCTTTTGGCAGAAATAGAAATTCATTTTTATTTTGTCTGTGCCAGAGAAAATAAACGACATTAAAAAAAAATAAACATTTGGTATTTGTTCCCAAAAAAATGCCAGTCACTTTTTTCCCAAAAACAAAAGACGAGCTTCAGATATAAGTAGTTTATCTTTCACATATATAGACTTTTTTTTGTTGGCGGTGGGAAACCTTCAAAAGGCACCCGACCTCCGGGGAGGGAGGGCGGGGAGTGTGGGCCTTTTGCCTCACTACAACCACCCCGGTGATCACCATCAGCACATAGGGACCGCCCCGGTTCCTCTTTAAACATATTATTATATAGACCTAGGTCCTGCCCGTCATGACATACGGTGCTGAAACGTGGACACTGACGGTCGGGCTGGTTCACAAATTCAAGGTCGCTCAGTGCGCTATGGAGCGAGCTATGCTCGGAGTCTCTTTGAAGGATAAAATCAGGAATGAAATTATCCGGAAAAGAACCGGAGTTACCGACATAGCTTGCAGAGTAAGCAAACTGAAGTGGCAGTGGGCTGGCCATGTCTGTCGAAGGACTGATGGCCGGTGGAGCAGGCGAGTCCTGGAGTGGAGACCGCGTACCGGCAAGCGCAGTGTAGGACGCCCCCCCGCTAGATGGACGGACGACCTAAAGAAGGTGGCTGGGGTCGACTGGATGCGGAAGGCGGAGGACAGGGTGCTGTGGCGCAGTCTGGGAGAGGCCTATGTCCAGCAGTGGACTGCGATAGGCTGAGTTGATTGATTGATATAGACCTAAGTTTATATTACTGAAATACTCTCCATTTCAGTGTTCAGCGTAGGACTGAAACAAAGTAAAGTAGATATTATTTTAAGATTCCCAGTACTCCCAAAGTGTTTGAAGATTCTTGAACAGTTTTATGAAGCTTTGTTAACTGTGCCTTTTGTTTGGCTGCTAAAACAAAAGGCATTCAGCTCAAGGTATTTGTTGTTTTGACGAAGTATTCCCGTTTGCGCACCTCTTTTTAGAGCACCTATGCATTGAGCACCAGAGGTATTCACAGTAGACGATATGTAGCATTAGCACTATGTTATAGTAATGTACGAAGTAACGGGCAAGATAATCTTTTTTGAGGTTAGCAAGGCATTGAAAATCCCCTTGTGTAGATATCCGTAAACTCAAACTCAAAGCATTTATTTCAAATAAACCAATTACCTTCGTACCTTCTTAGGGGCCGCCTCCACGAGCGAGAGAATCGCGGCGTCGCGGCGATATTATCGTCGTGCCACGTATTTCTATACACTCTCTTAAAACGTGTCTCCACACGACGATATCATCGCGGCAAAATTTTGATGGCCCGGCGAGACTATCGCCGCGATTCTCTCGCTCATGGAGGCGGCCCCTAAATAAACCAACTGACATGTTACAATTATTTTAAAGCGTCCCAAAACATATGCAAAAAAAAAACTGACATGTCCACGCCCCATAATCCCGTTTCACGCTTGACAATATTCGTTTTACTATATAATTCTGAAGATAACAGAAGTTGGTCTCTTCAGGGAGTTGATGTCAGGCCCCATGATGTTTTCCATTAGACCGGTGACGTGCTTCTGTAGTGCGTCTTCGGATCCCGGAGATGATTTGGCGTGATTTGAAAGAGAGCAGCGGATAAGGAATAGGTTGTATGTGCCTGTGGCCTTAGATGAAAGGTAAGTCGAGTGGTTATTTTTAGGATAGCTTAAATATCTGATCTATTTGATGTGATTCCAGTTAAAACACGAATCTTTTTTCTTCTTTTCGTTTCGACGGTACATTTATTTTACACAAGCAGCGTTCCGAGGTTTCACCCGCATAAGTGTCGATTTCGTAGGAATATCGGGATAAAAGTATCCTTTGTATTAATCCAGGGTGTCAGCTACCTCCACACCAAATTTTATCAAAATTGGTCCAGCCGTTTGTGCGTGAAGAAGTAACAAACACACTCACAAACTTTCAGCTTTTTCAATTTAATCTGAACTGTGGTAAGTATACTATTTGGGCCCAATAGGTGGCCACGTTTATTGCGGCGTCAAAGGCGTTATTCAGATCTTGGTGACTGCATGTAAATGGACATTTGGGACACTCCACAAAAATAATTTATAACAAAGGAAGTAAGGCCGCAGGAATCCGCTGGATGCTGTAAGCACAGAACCGGTCAAAGCGCCGATGCTTGGGGGAGGCCTCTGTTCAGCAGTGGACGTCTTTCGGCTGTAATGATGATGATAATGAAAGGAAGGAAACTCCAGTTCACTTTTTATCGCAGAGGCTTATAACAAAACTTGAATACAATACAGCTTTCTAATCGCTGCAGCGTCTTACTTACATACCCCATCAAAACACACCACATAACGAACTTGGATATAATAAATTGTATTATTTTTCTTTTATAATGAAACTCTGGGTAGGCAGCACGAGTAACCTTGCCTTAAGATTTGGTTGTGACGTCAATTTGTAACACGAATGAAGTTTAATAGCAAAAGGAAAAACGGAAAAACATAACACAAAACACACGTTTTCTCCAAAAAAAAAACCATCGATAACTTACGCTTAGGCTGCGTTAACGTTAATGGTGTGTAAAAATTATTTAAAAGTAATCCATAAACAGATACGGAATATAAGGGACGCTGACCCTTCGACGATTATCATAATGTCTTGACGCTACTCCGTTAAACTTACATACGTAAATACATTGTGTAATAAAATCATACACCTTTTTTTGGCAAAAAAGGTTGCAAATGTATATGCCTGATCAAGATTTTAGAACTGAAGTTCCTTAACGTGGAACTTTTGTATAATATTAAGTATATTTTGGACAAGGATTGCTTCCGGAGGTGCTACTTCTGAACCTGCTAATGGGCACTGAAAGAATCCTTTGTAACAAATTCAAAAATTAAATAGCTAAAACTTCTAAAATGAGGAAGGAATAAAACACTACATAGTCTCTTGAATAAAAAATCTTTATCCACGACAACTTTTTTTTCACAAAAGAGATAGCCACCAAATTTTCAGTATTACAAAAAGTTCGAACATTACGCCTACCAGAAGGGCCATTCCAAGTAAAAAGTATTATCGATATTAATACCACTTTCACTTGCTTTTATCTAGTTTTCTTTAGTCGTCAACACAACGAAACTATTTTAAACTTAGATTGAGTTAGAAAATGTTGTCTCCGAAGTATTTTGTATGGTTTTTGTGTTACTTGTCCCCCAACATATTATATGGCCCATATAAAGTTAAGGGAAGTTTGAATAGGCTCAGACATCGATTTTATGTAAAAGGTCATTCTTGTTTTTATGTAAAACCGTTATGTGGAAGATACAACGTCAAATATTATGTTTGTTTTTTATGCTTCTATTTCTTGAAGATAGGGATGATCATAATGTGTATGATGATTTATGATAAACTAGCAGCGCTCCACGGTTTCACCGGCATAAGTTTCGATCCCGTGGGAATACCGGGATAAAAACTATTCAATGTCCTTTCTCGGGACTCAAACTGTCTCTATTCCAAATTTCATCTAACTTGGTTCAGCGGTTTAAGCATGAAGAGGTAACAGGCAGACAGACAGACACACTTTCGCATTATAATATTATATGTAGTTGGATTATAGGAGTGGTTATAAAGCGTTTTGAGGTCATGGGTGGCTGAGGGAGTGACATCCGCCCTGCGGGTCGTGGGTTCCATTTCTGCTTTTGACTAATAGGTATTTGTATAGCTTATCATGTAGTTATTTCGGTGTAATGTCGGACCGCTTCGTTGGTCTAGTGGTCGCAAGTTCTACTACTGTGCATGCGCATGTGGTTCTGGGTTCGATTCCCGGGTCTAGAATTTATTTAGAATTTCTCAGTAGCAGCCCGGAAAGTGGCGTAACAATAAGGAATATTCCGTGACCCGAAATTAAAACTTTGATGATGTCATTAACACTTTTGCTGAAGAGAAAGGCCAAAAAAAAGTCATTTTAATAATTACAATTTTGTACTAAAACAAACATTTTGATTTCAGTCCAATACACTCTTTAAATTAAAAGTTATTAGGAATTAGGATTATAATAGCACTTGTACGTAAAAATTGGTCACATTGGTTGAGCTTCTTTACATTGAGGGAAGGCCCTATCCTATGTATTTGCCATGGGCCGCAAACGGTATAGTTACGCCACTGAGGTTGGAGTCAGATCGACCATCAAAAATCGAGCAAATCTGTAGAACCCTACAGATTTTAAATGTGACAGGAGAAAAGACTAATAACCATTAGTCTTTTCTCGTTACAATTATAATGGCTTTAACTGTCCCACTGCTGGGCCTCCCAAATCCTTCCAGGAACTGTTTAATTATAATGGTTATCATGTCACATTTAAAAACAAAACAATTTTCATACATACTCGTAGTTCTAGAATTTGAGAGACTTCGTGAATTCCAAATACAAAATTCAAATATTAGCCGACAACTTAACCAAAAAGTATGTTAGATGTTTATGCAAAGATGTCTCTGGTCTAGATAAAGATACGAGTGAATGCCACATCGTAAATGTCGTTGGCACGATTTCGAATGCGAGATAGTACGGTAAAATGTTAAGGAGTCACAAAAGGTGGCGGAGAATTATAATGGTGTACTAACTCTTAACTACTTTTTATTACCTTTGAATGAGATAGCATGAAGACCAAAAGGTATGAAACATTAAATTTTTTTTTTTTTCTTAACTAATATTGCACGCGACAGGCATGCGCGCGCGTTATTTGCAACTAACGAGAATCAATTCTATTTCTATTCTATTGTAAATTTTGACGTTGAAAAATGCCTTTTAGGTGTTATGTGCCTATTTGAAATAAATGCCTAATACATTGACTTTGAAAGAGAAAAGATTGGATTTTTAACCGACTTCAAAAAAGGAGGTTCTTTATTCAACCCGTATGTATGTATGTTTGTATGTCCTCGATTTTCTCAAAAACTAATTAACCAATTTTAATAATTCTTTCACTTTTGTGATCTACATACTTTCAGAAAGGTTTAAGTATATAATACGTTAAGTAATTATTCTTATGTACGAAGTTATATACATAA
This sequence comes from Amphipoea lucens, assembly GCA_947508005.1. NCBI lineage: Eukaryota > Metazoa > Arthropoda > Insecta > Lepidoptera > Noctuidae > Amphipoea > Amphipoea lucens. The sequence goes on from CANNSA010000006.1 coordinate 30,142, forward strand.
ATGTACTGCATCTCCGGCATTTCTATGCGAATTTTGATGATTCTTCTAGTCGGTGTCTTCAATTCTTCAATGCACTAGTGTTAATTGAATGTGTGTGGGATAGGTACAACTAAAAAGTGAAAAATAAAAACTTTGGTGTCAAAAAACGAAAATGCGAAACCAACGACACCGACTTCCGAAATTAAAATTATTTATCAGTTTGTAGTGTGTTTTTTGAAGTCGGTTGTTTTTTTTTTGTAAAAAAGTTTTTTATTACGCTTTCAAGCTAAGACGGCTAAACGGTTAGGACAAAGGATACTTTTTATCCCGATATGCCCATGGAATCGAGACTTATGCGGGTAAAACTGCGGGGCGTAGCTAGTTAAAAATAAATTGGCGTGAATATTATTTTCAATAGTGTTTCCCGGCAATGAAGAGGCCGTAAAGGGTTTTAAGTAATTAGTAAGGCAAATATTAGGTCCTTACATATGAAATTGGCGTTTTTCGTACTGGCCACTTTAATCACGAATTTCTCCTCTTTGGTAAGGAATTCCAAATTCAAATTTGTACAGCTATTTACTCATGTATTTGTGCTTCGATGACCGTCATTCATTTGTTTTTTTTCTTCTGTTTTTTCTGTTTGCGTCACTCATTTTACAAAATGGAAAATTTAAAATATCGCATTATTTACGAGTACGAGTTCCGCCGTGGCACTAGTGCTGCGGAAACGACTCGAAGGGTGAATGATGTGTATGGCGGTCATGTTGCAAAAGAAAACACAGTTCGTTTTTGGTTCCAACGTTTTCGTTCTGGAAATTTCGACCTGCAGAACAAGCCCCGTGGACGGCCTGAGACCCAAGTTGATAATGGAGAATTGAAGGCTATTGTGGAAGCGGACCCATCGCAAACCACGTCCGAGTTAGCTGCAGGCTTCGATGTTAGTGATAAAACTGTTTTAATTCACTTGAAGCAAATTGGGAAGATTAAAAAGCTTGAAAGGTGGGTACCTCACGAATTGACTGAAGCAAACCGGCAAACGCGCGTCGACTGCTGCGTTACATTACTGAACCGGCACAACAATGAAGGTATTTTAAACCGAATCATTACCTGTGATGAAAAATGGATTCTTTACGATAATCGGAAGCGCTCAGCGCAATGGTTGGATCCTGGCCAGCCAGCCAAATCCTGCCCCAAGCAAAAATTAACCCCAAAAAAGTTACTTGTAAGCGTTTGGTGGACTAGTGCCGGTATTGTTCATTACAGTTTTCTCAAATCTGGCCAGACTATTACAGCTGATGTCTATTGTCAGCAATTACAAACCATGATGGAAAAGCTAGCGGCTAAACAACCAAGGCTGGTCAATCGCTCCACGCCACTGCTGCTTCACGACAACGCCAGACCACACACTGCGCAACAGACGGCTACCAAATTAGAAGAGCTTGAATTGGAATGTCTTAGACATCCTCCGTACTCCCCGGACCTTGCTCCAACAGATTACCATTTTTTTCGCAATTTGGATAACTTTTTGCAAGGGAAAAAATTCAACTCCGATGGGGCAGTCCAAATCGCCTTCAAAGATTTTATTGATTCCCGTCCGACTGGTTTTTTTAGTAAAGGGATCAATGAACTACCTATAAGATGGCAAAAGTGCATTGAAAACAATGGTTCATACTTTGATTAATTAAATATATTATATTAAAAAATATTCGACTTTTTGTTCCTTCCATACAAAACGCCAATTTCATATGTAAGGACCTAATAAATTGTTACGTCCTACGTCAGTTTGCCGTTATAACTAACTGCCAAAGAATAACAGCTGTGTTTAGAATATAATTATACAAGTTGAAATTGAAAATATGCGACATATTGAAATGGGAGATTGTACTCATCATTATGAACAACTTTTAATATGGGATCAAACCTAAAATCGCGAAAAAAAAAAACAGCTGTTCCCTACATTTTGACGAGTTATGCGAACTTAAACGTAGGGAACAGCTGATTTTTTTTCTCGATTACAGATTTGGTTCCGTGGTAAAAGTTGTTCATAATGATAGGTACAATCTCCCATTTCGATTTGTGTCATGTTTTCAATTTCACCCTGTATGTATAAATTATTATTTTAGACTTGCTTTTATTGTACCAGCATTTTGTCTATTATCGTTAGGTACCTCAAGTCAATAAGGCCACTTTAACGTCAACCAAATTGAAATTTATCAGCGTAGGTTACGACAAGAAGTAATTTTACCACAGCCATCGGGCACTATTTAAACCACAACCACGTTAGCCTTTAAAGCTGTTCCATAAATTCATCAAGATAGCCAATCAAAGTCTGAGCATATATGTCTCTGAAGTCCGCCGGGATGTCCGTCGGTGGAATTGTTAGTTATGTGAAAGGTTCAATCAATCTATGGTACTCTTCACTGCAGAATTATGCATGCTTTTGTTGGGCGAACCATTGGACAGTTGAATTTGTTTCGTTAGTTTTTAAAATAATTTTAGCAATTTGATAAGTTACCAGAAGACCAATTCTCGTAATTTAAAACGTTTAAAATATAGCCGCAGTCTATAATGCCAAAAATGTTGGGAAATAAGAGGTATTATTGGATTATTCCACTTTGCCCCACCGGCCGCCCCACTGGTGGGGCAAAGTGGAATGTCAAAAATTGACAAATTGAATTTGAGATTGAGATCAAACTATTAACGTTCTTAAAATTACGAGAAATGCCCCTTTGGTAGGTATTAGGTACTGCTGTTAGTGGCCACAATGACGTTTTTTTATCATCACTGTCAGCTAAATGATGTGATCACGATATAGGTACAAACGCCAGCACATCAAGCTACTGCAATCTTTCAAATTTCTTTAATTGATATTCAACTTTATCGCTAAAGCATAAGGTTCAAAGTTGATTGGGAAAAATTAACAGTTTCGAGTGGCTTAATGTGCTGGCGCCTGTACAATTATACAGTATTTTTATCTTACAAAGCGACGCGTGCTTTACTTGTGGTTACCAAGTGTACAAAGTCACTGTGAATGTGTAAGCGCAGGAGCTCCCGGTACCGTCCGAAATAATGGCGAAGTCGGAAGTGTGTGTGTGTGTGTGTGTGCTGACGCTACTCGTCTTCACACATACATTTTCAGCATGTTAATACATGTAAACACACACAACACTTGGTTACTACATGTAAAGCGCGCGTCACTTCGTGAGATAAAAATAGTGTAGCAAAAATGATGTTGCGCACCTTTCTTTTGCTTTCTCATAATGGTCACGGTGCTGAAGGACGACTATGAAAAAATCAATATGATTGGCTTGAGTATCATAGTACAAAACTTAAGTTTTATATCACTTACAATTCAAATTCATGTAAAACAAAAAGCAGTAGCATCTTACAGAATTGCATAAAACAGCAACTTTCTAGAACAAGCCAAGATTAAACCATCTTTGCGAACTAACAATTTTCTTGAAGTTACACTTTTAAGACCACAAATATTTAGCCCCGGTTTGATCGCTCCCTAGGTACAGTCGGTTTCATGCATTATGCAAAGTTTCAATTGTCTAGGACGGTACAGTGGCGTTCATGTTTAAAATTCATTCTGTACGCTACCAAACCGGGTTGATACGCTGAGGGGCCAGTCTTTATCGTTTCTTATATTGTAGTCTTGAATGGTTTTAAGTTGATTTTCGGATTTAAGGTAATTATTTTTCTTGTTTAAGAGCTTAAAAAAATGTTTTCTTGTACCTTTTTGACTTCAAATGCGAACCACTATTGCATTTTTGACGTGTAAATCGATAAACGCCGGCTGCACGTACGAAAAAGCATAACTCATTATCACAAGCGAGAGCGCGGAACAAGCGATAGAGAGGCACGATCGGCCTAAGCGTTTGGCTTGTGACGCATTGTTTTCTTATGACGTTATCACGTAAACTTATCGTCCGCAAACCGACTTTACAGACAACCAATTTTTTTGCAGTAGAGTTCGATGTATCAAGACGAGATATCTTGATGCCTAAAATGCAGCAGTTTTGTATTTGACTTTCATTTTACAGGCATTGAATGATACACTTATTTTGCTACCTATCCTAGACACAAATTACCTACTAAAATTTGTGTCTTCTTAACTGTCTTAAAATATTTCTTAAATAAAATAACATTTCACAAAATGATTCAGATGCAATTTTTCAAAGTGCGAAGCGTGTCTAACGTAAAGAAATTTTTTTAAAAATCATAAAAACGCAGCACGCTTCGAAGCAGGCGGATTCAAAAGCTATTTGTTTCATGGCTCGAACCGAAGTTTTGAGGGTTTCGCAAATAAACCGGGCAATGCGCGCCCTCGCCACTGGAAACAAACTTGGATTATTAAATGGAAGATAGGAGGGAGAACGTTTAAAAGATATTGTTTTATTTTAATAGTGGCTTCTGTTTGGGGTGGATAAAAATGTGGTTCAAGCTGTTAAAACGTTTTTGAAGGAAGAAAAAGAAGAAAAGATTTACGTTGAAGTTTGCTCCTTTTGTTTGAGCTCACCGGCCAGCTTTGGTATACAACTGGATTATGATTTAATTAACTTGTTCAAAACATGTACAGTCGGAGAATCTCTTGTACCTTTAGATAAATATTAGTTTACACTTTGCAAGAGACTTTCCGACTTCATATTACAAATATTTTTAATGAACATTACAGTTAGAGGTAGTAGGTAAAATCAATAAAAAAGAAGAACGTATTTTTGCTTATATGTCACAGTAAACTTTAAGATTTAAGGGGCATGCGCTAGTTAACCCGCTAAATTCAAAAAGTTCTTACATTTTTTTTTTAAGCAGGTCAGTCAGGTTATTTAAAGCAGTGGTGGCCCAGTGGTATCAGCCCCGACTTACGAGTCCTAAGTCGTGAGTTCGAACCCAGGCAGGCATTTTACTTTGTGTACTTATTTAATTTCATCACCACTGCTCTCAAAACGATGAAGGAGAAAACATCGTGAGAAAACCAGCATGTCATAGAACCAAAAATTCGAAGACATCTGACATCCACCAACCCGCACTGGGCCTGCGTGGTAGATTATCTGTGTCCCAACAGTGGGAACACTATAGGCAGATTATGATGATGACAGGTTGTATTTTCAACAAAATATGATGATTAGCGAGCGTGATATTTAATGAAATAGTCGTTTAATAGGATTATTATGAGCTTAAGAGGGTAGTATTGATGGTTTGAATGATTATAATTATGTAAATACACTCCTGTCTCATGCTGAGATAGATAGGAGCCTTTTAGCCTCGTATAGGATTTTCTGTTTCATTTTTCTTTTTGCTACTTTTTTATATAACTTGATTTTTATTTACTTACTGTGTTTAGTTTAGTTTGTGATCTTCCTGTACGAGTGGCAATAAATACTTTTCTTCTTTTCTTTCTTGTTACGCTCGCGAATTGTATTTTGTTTAAAATACAACCTGACACTGACCTGCAAATTGCAAAAAATATAAGAACATTTTAATTTCGCGAGCTATCCTTTAAAGCCTTTATTTTAATCCGAATAAATGAACCTTGCTTTTATTGAAAAACGCTTAAAGTTTTTTTTCCAAAAAAACACGTTCAAACAAACACTCGTGTCGATGGAGTAAAATCACTCGAGTTTTCAATTAACTCGATTGCAATTAATACGAGGAATAAGTACCATTTTTAGTATGATGGGCTTGTGACTAAGTAGTAACAGCCACACGGGTCGATCGTACAGGTTAAGCTACGCTTGCCACAGTTGGTCCGTGGATGGGTGACCATCTTTACATATCAAGACCCCCGTGCCTCGGAACGCACGTTAAGCCGTTGGTCCCAGCTGTCATTCATTCATGTCAAAGATCCACTCTTTGACAGTCTTACGGGTCGTCAGAAGCCTGAAAGTCTGACAACCAGTCTTAACAAGGGGTATCGTACTCGTATTACCCAGTAACTGGGTAATACGAGTGGGGTCTGGGTAATGTGGAGGTGAGATAGGCAGTCGATCCATGTAATATACTGGTACTCAGGTGCATGCGGTTAGACTGGAAGCCGACCCTAACACAGTCGGGAAAAACCTAGGCAGATGATGAATACCATTTTTGTGCGGTAAAATGTGGTAATTATTTGAATATTCTACATGTTCTGACAATTTACTGGAAACCAATTAATAGTTTTACCGGACATTATATTTTTACTAGCCATTTAAAACTTTTTGTTCCGAGTAAATGATTACCTTAAGGTGAGTATGGACTAGTGCATTTACTTGTACGAGCATTCGCCGTTTTTCAATTTTATCGAACCGCATGACCCTCGATGTTTTGTTACAACCTGATTTTAAAACGAGCGTAGGTATTGGTGTAACATATTATCGAGCAAAGGCAATAATGCACAAGCACAATCATCAACAATAAACGCAAGGTAAAAAGAAATATTACAGTGAGCATTACGTTGAACGCAGAGTCGAGCATTCGCAGGAACGTTACATTACATGGATGCTTTTGAAACTGAGCTTTTGCCTGTTTTGTACCATTCGTAAGAATTACATGGAAATGCTCGAGAAAATATTCTAGTGTATACTCACCTTTATGTTAACTTTGTCCGATCGAAGTTATTACTTCAATACCGATAACAGATTGGTACGTCATATAAAATACGAAGGCACACAGGAAATTATTATATTGGTACTACATTATTACGATGATAATGATTGTTGTTGATGTTGCATAATTATTAAAATCAGACAGCACCCTAATTGCGGAACACACTATCAATCAGAATCTGAATCATTTTGAAGGACATTTATTGCTAATCCATTGCTTCATATGTTCGAAAAAATTGTCTGCTCAACAACGTAAATAACGCAATGAATGTTGTTGAACCTTCAAAATGAAAGCCATTCCCACTGTTAGTGTGTTACGCTATTACTTCTCAGGTACCAAGTACTAGGTATGTTTGTAATGGTTTCTTTGAACAAAAAACTTTACAGAGAAGAATAATGCTAAAACTGAATGTGTGTTCTAAAAGCTTGTCTATTCAGTTGCTGAATAGAATTGCAAGAAACATCATATTTCACAAAGATAAAAACCCTGTTTTTATATAAAGTAATGAATTGAAAACCGCCTTAACTAATGGTACCTCGTATATACAGGGTTACTTTGAATTGCCTAGCTAAACTACGGCAGACGCGGTATCAATATCTCAACATGATAAAACATAAAATATATACCTAATTTGATGTTTTTGAAGTAAAAACTTCTTTAGGCGCGTCGGACATTTTTTGACTTGGGAAAAAACCATTGAACTCGCGATACTGTTACCGTAACAGACACCTCTGTATATAAAAGTAAGACGACTCAAAAAATACACACGTAATTGTTCAAGTTTTCACTTCTGCCGCGACTCCCGGAGGGAGCGCCACTGTTTTTTTTTTTTATTTTTTTTTTTGTGAGATATTCAATCGCAGTTATTAGATATTGTATTATATTGCATATATTATTGTAGTCCCTTGAAATATCAGATTAAAAAGCTTTTTTTTATGTATTGATTTTTCAGACGTGATGGTTATCGGTACGGCGTATAAACCGCATCGTAGAAAAAACGTGTCTGTCAACAAGCTTCCGTAGTAATCCATAAAACACTGACGACCAACACACACACTGACGAACACTGACGATGAATAAACCGTAGTTTTTCACGGCAAGGAAAACATGTGTGTACAAAAAAAAAAACTCAAAAATATAAAAAAAAAACAGAAAACAAAGATTATAATGCCATGGTAAAGGGCGTCAGCTCCAGCACATGGACTTATTATACAGGGTGAAATTGAATTCATGGGCGT